>BLKR01003973.1:0-124529 GCA_011170035.1 Teleogryllus occipitalis
GATAAGTCAAAAAACTTAATTTTACAGGGGTTTAGAAAAGAACTTTCAACTAATGCTGAAAATCAGGGATTAATGATATTCAAACAAAACCTACTCACAAATAGTTTCGTTTGAATATCACCAACGTTTCAATATCATTAATCCCTGATTTAATTAAGTAAAAAGTAGTTTTTTGCTCTCCTGTAAAACTAAGCTTATTCACCGGATCAAAGAAAGGAGCCACCCTCTACTTTTCTTTCTGTGTAGGATCTATTCTGTGGTCAAGAAGCGCTCTGCTCTATACTTCAGTTTTTATAACGTGGCGCGTCAAGTCCTGTCTTCACGGTGGAATATGGCACGGATTGTCGCGTATGCAGCATCACGTCTGCAGCACTGCTCTATACGGTCGCGATTGCGCGACATCTAGCGGCACGACCGAGAAAGACGCGAAACGCCGTGCCATGGTCCATCGTGACGACAAGCCCCTCACTTAGCTATTTATTAATACACCAAAACTCTATTTTAAATCGCTAAACCGCTGTATAAAAAAATGTTTAATAAAAGAATGAAATGAGGAGGAGGATTTTTTAAAAAATAAATCTGGATCAATTGCCTCAGGCTCCAGGATTTCGATTGGCAACCCTGGGTTGGACGTCAACAAACACATTGACGAATTCAGTGCATGGACGTTCTTGAAATCAAGTGTTTCATTGTCAAGTGAACTTATAAACGCCGCTGACTGATTTGAAAACACTCATTTAAAGTATAAACGGTAAGGCACTACACATTTCATTGTTATACATCTTGCAATGAGTTAAATAATCTATACAGATTCAAACATTTCTAAATTCAATTTTATATTTTGAATGCCGAATATTTTATGTATTTTTATGAAGGACCCTTCCTGTTTATCCTTAGTAGTTAGTTTCTGATATTATTATTTTCAAACATTGTATATGTACGATGAAATGTAGTTCAAAAACCGATTATGTATACAATGTAATCTAAAAACCCTTGAAAGACATAATATTTTAGAACAAGGATAATAAAAACCTTTTTTAAAAATAATCTATATGAACTCCATTCTTTGTTTTACTTTTTTTGTGAACTAATTTTCTGTATCATTTACGAAAAGTAACGGCAGGTTGGTAAACGAATTGTTTAACCATGCTCCGTGAAGTCACTGAGGTTAAGCAACTCGAGACACAGCTGGTTCCTGGATGCATGACCATCTGAGCACCCCGAGGATCTAACAGCACCGAGCCGCTGTCCAAAGAAATAAAAGGCAATGAATATGATGACTGACGAACTTCACGGAGAATTACTCCGCGTTCGACGCCAGTAAGTGGCTAAGAGAATGTTGTTATGAACCATGTGATACATGTATCTCAGTGTCAAACCGGCCTGCCATGATGTACTATAAAGACTCTAAGTATCTGCAAAAAGTGAAATGAAATGTGTGATTTATTGGCATATAAAACATGTTTACAAAGCCAAGCTACAAATCTACCTTTACATTAGGCCAGCAAAACACAAATTCTTTTTCATTTAATAAATTGAAAAAAATTCAACATGTATGTATGTATTTGGCACTTACGGCAGGATTAATCGGACTTTTGCCAGCTAGCGGTGTTTCCAGCCCTGGGACCTTTTTTTATTTCTTATCCACGCCTGTGGATAAGGCAAACATCGCACATCCTATCACAGTATCCAGCATACTTGTGGCCTGCTTGAGCCTTTTATTTCATCACACAGCCATAGAAACAGACAGTTGTATTAGAAAGCTACAGCTTCACTTTTATTCTGGCCAGGAACGGGCCACCCGGGACGGTCTCACAGTAAGCTAGTCTTTGACCCACCTGGGAACCAAATCCGACATTTTCTATAAAATAATCAAACATTTAAATATTTCGCTTAAAGCTTGAAATCAATTGAACAATGATAATAAAAGTGTCTTTGTTATGGAAAGCCTTAAATGATAATAGAGACCATACGTATTTTATGAATCACGTTTATCCATATTTTCCTTTCCTGATCGTTCAATTTACCATTCGACATAGCATGTTCTATGAAATCAATACCTTTTCCAACTACAAATATTATAATTAAAATATTTTTGCACAATAAACTGTCATTTAACCAAGTATGATTTCTTCTAATTCTATTTATAGACACTATTGCCTTTCTTGGCAGATCAAAATTATAAAACCTTGATTTACAAGATGTCTGCAAGTCTTCATCCAGAATGTATGAGAGCACTCTAGCGTCAGTAGAAATAATTATGTGTCCTTTGGTTTTGGTGGTATCTAGTTGTATATTGCGGTTTCTCGGTGTTGCGTGTGCACGGAATGGCGTCATATTCATAACCTCACATTTAAAGGAACAGTCACGCTTCGCTATGCGTGTTCAAGTTGGGTGACGAGACGAGGCCCACGACTATCGGCCCAAAGGATTAACGTAAAGCATCTTTGCGTCTGTCCAATGCATTCCATGTCAAAGTACTTTTTCGAGTTACACTTTTAAACTGAAATTTAGATAAGTGTGAGTCGGCCGATTCGCATGGGTTCGCGTGGTTTGATTAATAAATTTATTGTAGTTCTCAGAACCGGTTGTTCCGAATTAACCACAATCAATTTATTAAAATTATTGTAGCTCTGAATAACATTTCGTTTGAATCAATGCTGCTTCCGTATGGGAATACTTACTGTACTACCTTCAACACATCGTTTTTGTAAATGGATCTAGTAAATCAAATGCAATTTGTCTGTACATTACCGAAGAAGTAGCGACCACCTCTAGCATTAATACTCCTGTGATACTTAAAACTGAATAGGAATAGTTGTACTGAAAAAACTGACAAAAGAAATTATTTTCTGATTGAAAACATTTCACTCATCATTGAAGTTTATTGGTAAACTTCTTGCTAATTGGGACGCGCCTAATTTTGTGAAATTCCGTCTATATCGTGGACACCATATAATACGGCTGCTGATACACGCGTCAGGAAGAAGGAAAGTACAGAATATTCACAGCATTAGATAGCTTTGTAGCCTTTGTAATCTTTTGTAACCTTCAGCATAATTGCTAAGTTCTTTTATGCCTTAATCTGTAGAAGTTTGTTGCATTAAAACGTTTCTGTAGAGGCGGGTCATCCATCTCATTTAATGAAAAGTTTCTTTTACTGAATTTAAAAAAAAATATTGGAAATCACTGGAAAGAAACCGGATGTTAAAAAATTAGAACGTCGGCACCAATTTTGAGCGTGTCCGTGTTGACGTGCATGAGCCCATTATTACACTTCGGTTGGTCACTTGATATAACTAGTGTAGATGACAGAATTTTAATGAAAATTCTCTAGTAGCTATTCATATGTTCAATTTTATTACTAATTAAATCGTCAGGCAAAACAGAAACCGCAATACAACGCGAATTACCGCGAAAACCAACGTACACATAATTACATCCCTTGAATCTAGAGTGCGCTCACAGGCACTGAATCAAGACTCCCTGCAGATGTTTTGCGGCGCTGTTGGAGGAATCTGACGTCGTGGAGGAATCTGTGCACTCGGTTGACGTCACAAAGAAGGGAGACGCCTATACTGAATGCCGTTTCAAAAACATGGCGTCCTAGCTTTTTGACAAGAAGCTTAGGGTCGAAAGAATTACATTCACATTTCCTGCAAGAAAGCACATAAGAAAACGAATGTACAAATTACAAACGCACCCAAACAGATTTCTAGGTGATTACAATTCCCAGCTTGCATTAGGCCACTTGATATTTTCTGAACAGCGATAATAGGCGTGTAATGTAATATGACTCTATTGCGCACGCGCAGTGTCTCCCTTCTCGGGTGTCTCCCTCGCATTGTAAAGGCCCATTCACAATGCAATCACAAACATAAGCATAACACATAGACATAGACATTAACACAAGCGAAGAGTTTGCGTATTCACCATGTCGAACATAAACACAGGCAAAATAAGAGTTTCTATTGGCTATGAGACGCAGCACACGAATCGACACGATCGACTTCGATACTCGATTTTGAGTTAACGAACTGTGATTGGCTCATACCTTATGTCTGACATAAGCATAAGCACAGAAGCTTGAAGCTTGCAAGCTCTTAAGTTAACGTCTTACGTGTTATGCTTATGCGAACGCATTGTGAATGAGTCCACTTGTAGACGTAGTCCTAACTTTAATGTTAACGCCATGCTTATGCTTATGTTTGCATTGTGAATGGGCCTTAACGGTCATCGAATGCTCAGATATTTCGCGCGAACTGTGCACGGGCATCAGGCCCAACGTGGAAAGATATAGAAGCTACTCCGGCGCATCGATATTTGCTCGTTCTGCGCAGCACCAGTTTGCGTCACGAACCACGTGACCACAGCGCGGGCACTTCATTTGAAAAGCCAGACCAGTAGCATGTTGCATGGAGAGCAAGAGGTATTGAGAAACGTTTTGAAAGGGGAATAAAGTGACAATTTTCAACAGTGACCGACCAAAAATAACACACAAGAGTAATTGAAATAAAAGATGAAATATTTAAAAGAAAGTGTTTCATATATCAGTTTCAATGACTTGTTTCAATGTGATACTTTTGTTCACTGGCTGCATTTAAAATTCCCGCTGACATTGTGACGCAAACGGGTGCCTAATGCTCATTGGCTCTTTCCACCATGATCAGGCCACGACTCCATTTCAGAGGCTTAGCTCGGGTGGTGCAACCGGTATGTGGCACTGGGTTCCCCGAAGCCAAGGGCCCCGAATGACATCCGCTGACCCCCAATAAAGATGACAATGACGATGGGGATACCATTTAAACCCTCTGCACCGAGGTTTCCGTCACTCTGCTTCAATTTGACTGTAGTTTAATAAGGAAATAGCAGTCGGCGGAGGTAGCCGAATTGCTTTACTACTCTCCGTGAAGTCACGGAAGTGGAGCAATTTGAGACACGTTGGACTCCCGGATGGGTGACCATCTGGGAAACTCGGTTACTAACGGTGCCGAGCTCCTGGCCGAAAACATAAAAGGCTTGGATTGCGACGTTACGAGACAAGACAAAATTTAACGGAGGATTACTCCGTGCATGCTCGATGCTCCAAAGACGCCTAAGAGTCGTTGCAACAAAGGCGCAACAAAATAATAAAAATATAGGACCGCACCTATGTCCTTTCGCTGCGCCTAAGACAAGCTGAACCAAACCCTCCTCTAATTAACATCGTGTTGTGATTCCTATGTCACTCTGCAATCGCCTTGGAGTAGACGTGTAGAGAGGCTCGTAGTTAACTAAATGCGCAAAGAGAGTGAGCAGAAAGTATGTTGAGAAATACTTGCAAATGTTGACCAAGGCCGGGCCCTGCAAAAATATTTGTATGTATGGGCAAATCTACGACGTCTTTGTCGCGCTCTCCAGATTTGCTGTATCGTTGCGAATTCAATTTGTTTCATGTTTTTGGTTTTTTCATGGTTTCATAGTATTTTCTTGGCATATACTTGTTAGAAGCTATTTTATGTATTACGTTATCCTACGATCCTTATTTCTCCTTGCAGTGTCAATATTATATTCGCACGTTTTATGCAGTCGTTCAGACATTTATTTTCGAGATAATGAGAAATCCCGAAATATTCTATTCATATTCAGTATAATGTAAAAATGAATGAAATTTGTAAATTGTATGAAATGTAATTAGAAAAAATGAAATACATGAATACAACGAGAGGTGTACAAGAGGAAAATTAGTTTGGATAAAGAGGAGGCGGTGAAACAGACGAAAAAGGCAAAGATGGGTGATAAATTGTTGAAGAAGGAGGCGGCGGTGAAGATGGAAGAGAAGAAGCAGAAGGGAAAAGAGATGGTGAAGAAGGAGCAAGTGAAGGAGAGGAAGAAAGACAAAGTGGAAGATAATAAGACAAATAAACAGAAGAAGAAGATGGAGACGGAAAAAAGAAGGAAAATAACTAAAGATAACGAGACAAAAAGAAGAAAAATGAGAAGAGAACAAAAATGGAAGAACTCCAAAAAGGGCCAGACACGAAACCTGAAAAAGAAGAAGAAGAATAACAATAGGAATTAGTAGAAGGCACACTAGTGGAGCTACGAGACCACATACGTTCTTATATGACTCCTAAATGTTACATAAAATTATAATAATGATCCTTCTATTCTACAATCCCTTTAGCCATCATTTCGGCAGAAACCTGAAACGCTACACATCACAATTACGCAAAAATATTAATATTCTAAAACAGTGTACAAGAATAGTTTTAAAGTGCTAATATTGAGAAAAACGAGTTGACTGCATTAACCAGGGAGTGGTAGCATCCTTGACTGATGAGAGTGACATCTCAAAACTTCCAACATTTCAAGCCTCTTCCGTCAACATTTCATTCTTAGTCTAAATACTCCCTTAATGTACTCGTCACATAAATAACTATTATACTACGCGTACGAGAAAAATATTTAATTCTGTTAGCCAGCGGCGCTGGCCGAATTCGTTTACTACGCTTCGTGAAGTCACGAAGGTTAAACGAATTCGGGACTCGCGGGTTCCTGGTTGGGTGACCGGCCAGGAACCCCGGGATCTAACGGCGTCGAGCCCCTGGCCGAAGGGATAAAAGGCACTGCCTGACTGCGACGTGACGAGACTTGACACATATTAAAAAAATAAAGCACGTTAATGGAAGATCACTCCCCAGTGCAAAGCGCTCAACGCCCCTTAAGGGGCTGGAGACGCGTTGCGTCAAGTTGTAGACGCAACAAATTTATGTATATAAAAAAAAGAGAAGACGCAATTTAGTCGACCTGGATGGCTGAGGTGACTTGAGCGCATGCCGACTCAGCGCCTCGGTCGGGAAGGATGCGGGCGCGAGTCCCGCCGTGGGCATGGCTGTTTGTCCCTTATCTTATGTTTTGCTTCTGGACATAAATGTAACTTCATTTTCTGTGCACGTCTTCTAGAATTCAGTGGGAAATACAATTATTCAAATTATCGTTTCCATGTTGTCGCGGCAGGAAGTAATAAGAGCCAAAATTTATTGCTTATTTATCCTTGAAAATAGATTTTATTACATGGGACTTTTTTTTCCTGTTTTCAAAATTTAAGTAGTATATGACTTAGTGTAGGGATCACAGAATTTTGAAAATGTGCACACAATTCACTTTTCCCCATAGCACGTCATACGCAGTTTTAACTGTTTTTTGACGTAAAAAATAAATAAATAAATCTTACATTTATGCGTGCTGTTGCGGAAGGCCTTGTGAGTCTGCTGAGCACAGGCCGAGGAGCCCGCATGTGTGCCCAGTGTAAAGGTTAATATGTATCTTCATGAAGGACATAGTGGGTACCCAGCGCGGATAGTCTAAATCGTCATCCTCTGAAGGTGGAGAAAAAAGTAAAGAAAAGAAAAATTCCGCCAACGTGATTCGTGTAAGCCTCTCTTTATTAAACTAGGAATTTTACCATTACCTTGTCTTTTGATTTACGAATCTGTGGTTTTTGTCGAAAATGACTTGCTTAATGGCGGGAATATATTTTCAGATAATGCCGATGTCTATTGCTATAACACTCGACGTAGAAATCATGTTCATCAGGTAACAGTATCACCAGCTCATTACAAAAAGAGACTATACTGAGCATCACAAGGAAAGTCACAATTAATTTGAACAGTGATATTTAATGTATTATTTTCCATTTGGACTGTATAAATGTAAACAACCTGTGGCAAGTATTGTACTGCAGCTTCCGGGTTAATGACTCCCATCTCGATCAGGTTTTTCGTCCAGTTTCTCAGATCCTTTGAGCAAATGCTGAGATGGCCCCTTGTTTGGCTTCTGAACATAAATGTAACTTTATTATCTGTGCACGTCTTCTAGAATTCAGTGGGAAATATAATTATTAAAATTATCGTTCTCCATGTTGTCGCGGCAGGAAGTATTATTTCTTGACAAAGGACAGGATGAGGGATAAGAGCACAAATTTATTGATTTACCTTTGAAAATAGATTTTATTATATCGGAGTGAATATTTTGTTAACAATCCTTGCAAAAGCACTCATTTTCTTTCTGTATTCAAATTTCAAGTATTATATGGCTTAGGGTAGGGATCACAGAATTTTGAAAACGTGCACAGAATTCACTTCTCCCCATAGCACGTCACACAGTTTTTAACTGTTTTTGACGTTAATAATAATAATAATAATAATAATAATAATAATAATAATAATAATAATAATAATAATAAACGAGGGGAATAATGACCATAACAGTTCCCGCAGCCGGGAACCGTCGAGGTGGCCAGAGCCTGCGCCGACTCAGCGCCTCGGTCTGAAGGGTCCCGGGTTCGAGTCCCGCCGTGGGGTTGATTGTTTGTTCCTTTCTTTCCCGTACGTATGTTGTCGCGGAAGGCCTTGTCATCAAGTGCCCCCACGTGTGCTAGTGTGCGAGGATATCCGTCGCTGATAGCCGAAATCTGTATCCTCTGAAACTGGAAAAAGCCCCAGGAAGAAGAAGAAAATGAGCGGATTGCATTAACCAGGGAGTGGTAGCATCCTTGATTGTTAAGTGTGACTCTTCTGTCAACATTTTAAGCCTCTTCCGTCAACATATGAAGGGCTTAGTGCAACAAGGTGTTAACTCAGAAAATGGCCAAAGGAAATATTTGAGATTTAGTAATCTTGCATGGAACTTTTTCTTTATATTACTGGAAATTATTTATTTTTTATGTGATAAATATTGATTTTGATTTTCATCAAAAGTAGCAAAGCAATTAATAGGAAACTCAAAGAAAAGTCGATTTGACGACAAAACTAAAAACTGAGCTAACACCTTCAAGCACGAAGCCCTTCATTTCATTGGTAGGCCAAAGTAACATAAATATCCATTACACTACGCATACGAGAGGGGAAAAAATAAAATAAAAGGAGGAGCACACGCAATTTAAAGTGACCTCGTTGGCAATTTAATCCCCCCGCCCCCTTCCTACCGCCTGCTCGCCCTGCGGTCTGCAAGGCCCTGGCGAGTCGACCGGCCGGCAGGTGACGGCGGCGGCGGCGGCGGCAGATGGCGGTCGGACGGCCCGCCTTCCGCTTCCGGCGCGCGCTGCGGAAGCGCACAATCGCACGAGCGCCGCCGCCGCCGCCGCCGCCGCCGCCGTCGGTCGCCGAAAGGCGAAATGCGGCGAAGAGATTTCGGCCGGACGCACAATGCCTCGCCGCTGACCAGCAGGCGCATCTGCCGGCTTGCGGGCACGTCGGCATCTTGCACATTGTTGGGAGCAAAAAAGACAACAACAAAAAAAACAACAACAAAGAACGGAAAAACAAAAAAGCAAAGCAAAACAAGAAATAAAAACACAGAAGCAAAACAAAAACAACACAAAATAAAAAAGAGAGAAAGAAAAACTAGTGGTTCTTCAGAATGGCATACAGTTTCTCACACTAGTTACTTTTCTAATGGCATAAGTCTTGGTTAATAAGAACAAAAAAGTAAAAACAAAGAACGGAACAACAAAAAAGCAAAACAAAACAAGGAACACAAACAAAGAAGCAAAGCAAAAACAACACAAAATAAAAAAAAGCGAATAAAAAAATAGTGGTACTTCAGAATGGCACAGACTTTCTCGCACTTGTTAGTTTTCTAATATCTTAAGTCTTGGTTACCTTTTCGATACTGACCCATCCTCATTTCATTGCTACTTAATGCGCACCGAAACATTTTTTGGACATTTTCTCCACTATTTCTATTGGTAACATTGAGATGGTCTCTAAGAGTATTACGCACAGTATATTAAGAAGAGAAGCATAGTCGTGTGTGCATGTTTTCATTGAAAAATTTGGGACCATATTCATAGTCGTCACTTATAAGGAAAACCTTAAGGAGTATCTTATAACGTTTTTCAATTCATAGAAATATAACAAAGTTGCTACTAAGTGGGAACATGTAACAAATTTAAATAAATAAAAATATGGTCACCAATTGCAAATGAATACGACAATTTATTATTTTCTGTCCTGGATCCCAAATAACTACAAAGGAAAGGAAAAGAAAATCTTTTACTTTCAGGAGACACGTGTGCCAAAGGAAACGTTCGGAACTAACATAGAATCCCTAGGTCACAGGAACTTCATTACAGAAGACAAATTAAATATTTTATAGTTTACACAGATTCAGATACACATGGATCCCTGCATAAATGAACTACCCCACTATGAAGATATGCTTAATCCACAAAACTTTCTGAGAAAACATTCATTTATTGACATAAAGGAGGCAAGCCCTTTTTTACTATATAAATAGTGTAATCAACTTAATCAAGCACAAAATAGAAATACATATAGTTATACAACATATGAATTCAGCTGTACAGGCAATACCTGGTTACAAAAATTGCTGGAAAGCAGAACTATACAGAATTACAAACGAATTCAAACTTGACAGGCTCCAAAACGCCTCATTACAAAATACATACAAAAAATACAATTCTCGAAGGAAAAATTAACAACGAATGAAGCATATATTACTATTGCACACTGTTTTTCACCCATCAATGTCCAATTTAGGAGCATCCAAAAAAACAGAGCAATTTAGGAAAAATTGACAAAGCACTCGCTTGAGCTGCTTTCTTTAAACAAAATGAATAATTTATTGCTACACTGTATTGAATGTGGTTTAATTACTATTTTACCATCATAATATTATATTAACATTGAAAACATGACTGTGGATCGTTTTTGGTTGCGCTTGTCTCATATTTTCAATGGTTGTCTTTTCTTACGAGAACACCTTGCAGCACACACTTGCTACGAACGAACGACCTTGCGGCTTCGTCGGAGCGTTGCCCAAGCAGCGTGTTTACTGGTCACGGGGCCAAAAGACGTGCGTGTTACCAAGGAGTCACCGGAACCATATCCGGCATGGACTCAGGACGCCGTAGAAGGATGCTTCAAACAAAAGAAGCTGAGATACATCTGCAACAATTCAAAGAACATTAACAACCATGAATCGTTATATAGGTCGGCAACCTTCCATACATCGCTGCACGACCGTTACAAATATTTGCCAGTGCAGACTTCGTCTTACAAAGGCACAACCGTTAATTACAATTGCCAGTGCGGACCTCGTCTCGCAAAAGCGTAAATAAATTCCATTATCAACTACGTTGCTCTCAATCAATTGCCATGTACGCACAACAATAATACGTCTTATGAAGGCAGAGCGTTACAAACTGAACGCTTAAAATACATTGAATAATGCTGCAAGAAACACAACCATTGAAACAAAAATCGATACATAATGTATTGAACTTTAAATCAAGCGCAACACTCATAATAACCATAAGACCAAATATAGATCCACAGTCATGTACCATATTTGTGGCCTCACCACTAAGTCCACTTGGACATATAAGTAAAGGAATCACAATAAAAACCGTTATATAAAACAAATAACGAGCACCGGAAGGCCGGTCTCACTCGAAAATTGAGAAGTCAAACAATTTAGACAATGATCTGATGCATCATAAAAGAGGAGGGACACAAGTGACGCTTTCTAAGAGGGCTGCACGCCCTTTTATAAATTTCTACGTTACATATTACGCCGCGAGAACTATTTCTCGGAGGCGCTACCAAAAAGTTTCTCAAGAATTATAAAATTCCTAAGTGAACAGAAGCGATCCTAGTGGTCGAGGACTGAACCTAACTTACGAAGTGCTCTACAAGTGTAGAGAAACAAAGAATGAGTGAAGGGTAGCTCTGATCCTGCCACCTACCAGAGAATAGTACAACTATATCCATTTACAGAGAGACTCATATTTTGTGATTTTACAACTTTTTAAGACATTACACAAAGAGCAAGAATTAACAATAGATTACAGCATGATAATTATTACTGAACATTATCAATGAAGTTTGCATAAGCAAAACACAAGCAAAGCAAATAAATTCGTGTTCGAAATTAAATAATGTTTGTACACATTGAGAAAGTTCAGTAATTCACAACATGGTTTACAAACAAGCAACTCTGTAACACAAAACATCTATGCATGGCCATGAGAGATAGCCCTTTTGGGGTTATTAAACCAATATACATGAAAATAATATAAAAATACACTCATTATACCTTGTCTTAAATGATAAAGTTTCTATGGATTTTTGTTAAGCTACCTTATTACTCCGCTACCAATTAATCCGTGACACCTTCATTGAAATAATGATAAGATCTTCATTCTGAAATGTAACAAACTTATCCACCCACATAAGAAAATCCTTATAGCTATAAGGAAGGACCAGCCTTCACATATAAGAGAACGCTCTCTTCGTGTGTTGAAAATTGTTGTAATTTGGAAGAATGGAAATGGACGACAATTTCCAAGATTATACTGATTTTTACTGTGGCATCTTTCTTTGTAACTACAAGTGATATTTACGTGACATGCAAAACATGTTGAAAATGCATAACGATCAAGAATTTAAGAAAAAAATATCGTTTTACTAAGACTTTTGTTTTACACTTTTTGGCGACTTTGGTGTCCAAAGCCATCTTTAGAGGTGGCTAAACTAATAGAGGCAAACTAATTTCACCACCATTTAAGTCTCTGTTTAAAATACTATCACTATTTAAGAAACTGTCTAGGTTAGGTTATCCCACGAACGCACGCACTACACTTGCTTTTTAAAATGTGGCATCTGTGGGTAGTATCTCCAAGATGGAATTCGGCACGACGTTTTGTGACTTTGTTGGTCCTTCCGCAAGTTGTCGAATGATCGCGACCGTATCAAGCAGTGCTGCAGATCGAGCGACTCTAGAGGCAGGACTGAAAATGACGCGACAAGTCGTGACGAATTATATCTTTGAGATACTACTCACAGATGCCATATTAAAAAAATAGTATAGTTCACGGCCAGTTTGATGGAGGGCTTCTGGCAGGATTCAAGTGCCTGTGAAACAGCCAATACGCTGTTGCCACACGAGACGCTAAGAGCATCGTACGCCATCGAGATGCTGCATGTGCATAAGCATTTCCTTATCTTTTTAGTGATTTGATTGATTTTTTCGTGTTTCCGGGCGCGTCAACTGCTTTGGTCATTAGTCCTGTAAGTATAAAGAATTTTTTTTCCCGGGAGATGGCGGTGATCTTCCCCAGCTGGATGGCGAGATCGCGCGCCGACCTACCGTCGGCTAGTGAGGTTTCCTCCTAACTAGGACTCTCCCACTAGCGGGGCACCGCCCCAGCCGGGACAAGCTCTAAGCTCCCGACCGGTCTCCCGAAATATGAGGTAGTGTAGTGCATGTTAGTGTAAGTGTGTGTGTATGTGTGTGTAAGGGAGAGGATAGGACAAGGAAGAGGAAGGAAAGACTGCGCGCGGTCCGTGGCCCGTTTGTTAGGGTACTGCTCCGGCATTTGCCTGATTTGATCGGTGAAACCACGAAAAACTACCGATCAAAGCAGCCGGCTGCTCAAATTGTCCTCCAGACAGGGACTGAATTCGACCTAGCTGAAAAGCTAGTGTCAAAAATCCAGCAGTCGAAGCTAGGACTTCTGGGTCAGAGGCGCTGCAGTGACATCAGTTGATGCACAGAGATACCACTCCCGGTCATTTCCTTATCAAAAGTAACTTCTGATATCTTAAGTATTTTCTTATTCTATAAATGACGACTATGAATACGGCTCTTGGTGACGTTCTTCACAAACGCACGAGCACCAGTCGCCGAAAGACGAAGAGCGGCGAAGAGATTTCGGCCGGCTGCACAGTGGTGCGCCGTCTCGCTGCTGACTGCGACGGCATCTGTCGGGCTGCCGCCACGTCGGCAACTTGCACATTGTGGGGTGAAAAACAGCCGACCTGGATGGCCGAGGTGGCTAAGAGCGAGTACCGACTCAGCGCTTCGGTCCGAAGGGTCGCGGGTTCGAGTCCCGCCTTGGCCATGGCTGTTTGTCCCTTGACTTTGTGTGTGTTGTCGCGGAGGGCCTCGCGTTCTGCTGACCCCAGATCAGAGGAGCCCGCAAGTGTTTGTCTAGTGGTTGGTCGAATATGCGTCCCTTCGGGACGTAGAGGGCAACCGGCTGTCGGCTGGATACAAGCCCTAGAGGAAAAAAAAAAAAAAAAAAAGAAAACCCTCAACAAAAAACAAACAATAAAGGACAAAAAACAAAAACAGCAATAAAAAACCTAGTGATGCTTCAGAATTGCACAGACTTTCTCGCTACTTAGTTTTTTTAGACTAGTTTAGACTACTTAGTTTCCAAACATCTTAGTCTAAGTTAACTTTTCGGTATTGCCACACCCTATTCTCATCTGCTTCTCCCCCCCCAAAAAAACATTTTTGTGTCATTTTATTAATTTTCCGGTCCCCTAATGGCAAAATTGAAATGTCTAAAGAATATTACAGAAGAGTAAAACACAGTCCAATACGAACATTTTAAGTGAATAATTTCAAGACGTTCTTAACAAGCATTCAATCGCACGAGTGTCGGTTGCCAAATTGGGGGGAAAAGTCAACAACAACAACAACAACAACAACAAAAACAAAAACGAGTGGTACTAAATAGCATGTATTTTCTCGCACTATTTCTATATTTTCAATATTCAAACATTCAGAGAGTTCAATGAAAATGAGACCCGCACCATTCTTTTAAGTGTCCCTTCTTCTATCCCAAGGAGAAAAAATTGATCAAAAAATTTGGAGCAGTTTAGAGAAAATATTTTTTAGTACATTCCATGAATTTCGAGCACAAATTAAGCAAAATTGTACGTTTTACATGCCTATTTTAAGAGTTGATTTTTAGAACAGATTTTAAGACGTGTTGGTACAGAATGGCGTAGACCTTCTCGCAGTAGTTTTCTAATATCTTTGTCTATGTTACCTATTCGGTATTGTCCCGGAATCTTCAGATATGTTACGTTTTATTTTTTGTTTGTGAATAAAAAAATTCCGTAAGCACAATTGAATTAAATTTTAATTAAGAAACTAGTGGAAACCCGTCAAAATTTGACGGTGAGATCTGAGATAAATGTAAAATACTGTGACCAGACTAATGTTCACAATACGTTGCATTGTTTGGATCTTCAGGGTATAACGAAGATGTTCTGTGATGTGAGTTCCCAAAATTTTGAACACGTATGGCCCATGGGCAGGTGGCAATGCAATATCGGTGCCAAATTGCACAAAAGAAAGAGCACTGTTATACTGACGGATATTATTTCTAAAGTTTTTTGATGTGTCATCATGTCCTATATACAATTTTTATTTCTTCTGGCATATCGCCTGCAGGTAAACTTATTTTCCCAATTAAGCAACACAGAGTAAATCCTTTGCAGAGTTTCTCTCACATGCGAAGTGCAAAGCAGAACAAAACTGACATTTCATAGGCAACGACCCAGCAGAAAACGAAATGACCTCACTATCACGACACTTACGCTGACTTTCTCTTTCCCTGCGTCCAGTTAATGTACGTTTGCGTCTTTTGGGACGCGTGGGCAACGATTCGGAAATCGACATAACCTGTGAACGACTTCACTACTTCAGTACAACCGAGCAAAACACACTGTCCGAATGTTCTCTACAAAATTCACCACAAAAGCAAATACATGCAAACTGTCAACGCCACAATGCAATAATTACACTGAAACAAAACCTTGACGAATTGTAAACATATCTCAACAATCAAAACAAAACATCAAACAGCGCCACCATGAAGCATCTATCGACTCATACATATCGATTTTGAAACAGCCATCCTTTGGAAGAAAACAATTGACTATTGATAAGCGTACTATTAAAGAAATATTTAATTAATTAATTTACACACTAAATGTTGGTGAATCAACACAAACAATATCTGATAACACATCTAGGGATCACATTCTTTCATTTAAAGGAAAAAATACTACAATTGGTTCAGTAGAAGCTCTAAACGAAGCCATGGCAAAATACCTTATTTTTTTAAATATATAGATAATAACATACGGTACCATTGTCTGTTTATGTGTTCGAACTAAACTACGCTGTTTGTACTATCTTTATCGAGAGACAATTGATCTTATTACATTTTAATTGTGTTTAATTATGTAAATAAAAAAATATGGCCACTGTGAAATTAAATTTTGTTACGCCCGACTGCAATGTGTGAGGTTATTAAACCACCTTTAACGCATGAATGTTTAAAAACATCGATAATTTTTGGTCGTTGTATCAATGGTTTAATTTTATATCGATGTTCAGTAAAATCGACATTTTGTTATCGATGTCGCCTCCGTAATCCAACCCGGCGAGTAGGCGTGGCAGCGGCATCTATTGTGAAATCACGTGCGCAACCTCCCGGTCAGAGGCATTGACATCAATTGGTGTTCAAAGACGGTTCGACTTGAAGTCGCAGTTAAAACTAGCGACGATACATATCACCAATGTAATGCCTTTCGCTGCAGGTGTTGTGCTACTAGCAGTGATTGCAGGCAATTACAAATGCTTCCAGTACAGGATGCAAAAAATTCTGAGTTCGCAGGGAAGCTAAGTTCCCTGGACGAGCGTGGTGGTGAGCGAGGTTTCAAGTACAGAGACCAAGTCCGATCAAATGAAAATAAGTTTAATGAAAAAGTAAAGCTGCAGGGCAGCGTGAAGTTAACACAGCAAAGTCTCTGGGCTGTCTGTCTGGTATCAACGCTAGAGGATCCTTATATAGAAAACAGGGAAATTCATGAGGCCATTACGCCACCCCCGCCTGAACTGTACACGTCTTGGGCGCAATAAACAGACATTACTGCCCGAGCAATTTTGGCCTTTCGAAATCACATTCTCAAACGTTCCTCTACTACTCCGCTTCCACAATTTGTGCCACCCTTAGCATTAACAGAGGTTTTGGGGGCCCTCTCATAAACTTTTTTAAGATAAAGATACCCAGCATAGCACCTGCTCCGGACTCGACTCTCATGTAGATAATTTTGAAAAGCGATATTTTTCTCGCGTACATGTTTGAGAAAAATATCCATTTCTCCTCTTACGCAATACTTCATACACTATTGTACATTATACCAGGCAATTGGATTCGTGATCGCAGAATTGGTGCCCGGAGCCACCTAAGTCGGTTCGACTTCAAGAAATCGAAATGAAAACCAGCGATGAGCTTATAAAAAAACATCAACATCGAAGTCACCTCCAACATTCCAGCCAAGCGAGTGGGCGTGGCGGCGGCATCCATTGTGAAGGCGCGAGTGCTACCTCCCGGTCAGGGACACACCGTCTTAGGGCACCAATTGATGTCCATACATCATTTGGTGCGTTCGACTTGAAGAAATCGCAGTTAAAACCAGCGATGATATACATCAACTGGCAATTGGATTCGTGATCGGAGGATTGGTGCCCGGAGCCACCTAAGCCGTTTCGACTTCAAGAAATCGAAATGAAAACCAACGATGATTTTATAAAAAACATTAACATCGAAGTCGCCTCCGACATTCCAACCCGGCGAGTGGGCGTGGCGGCGGCATTCATTGTGAAGGCGCATGTGCAACCCGTCCATCCGGGGTGGGCGGAGCTGACAGAGCAGACGCGCAGGCGGCCGGTGAATGGTCACGCACGTGCGTCGATGCGTGCCCGCACATGGCATGCACGCGCGCGCCCCGCCGCCGCCGCCAGCCGGGTCGGAACGCCATCAAAACGTCCGCGCCAGACGCGAATTACAGGCTCTGTGCGTCAGGGGTTGGCAAACTGTCCATAAGGGCGGTCGCACTACTGATGACGTGAGTGGGCCGAAGAGGTTTAGTGTTACCCTTAAGAAAATATAAAATAAACTAGAACCAGATGGATAAGAGTTTCTTCAATTTGGAAAAGATCGTACGTGTGGTTTAGATGCTAGGTTTGTTCACATACGACAGACGGACGGATAGACGGACGCACAGAAAGACAGACAGACGGGCAGTCGGGTAGAAGAGCAGACAGACGGACAGACGAACAGACAGGCGGACAGACGGACAGACAGACGGAGAGACAGACGGACAGACAGACGGGCGTATTGAAAAAAAAAACAACACTTTTTCGGTATCAGGGTACCTCAAAACATGTACTTCCGATGAAATCTCGAAATCGATTTTCCTTCTTTTTCGTAGATATGCCTCGATTTTTCAGGGAATAATGTTTGAACATCACTTCTGCTTTTTCACGATATCATTAGGAAATTGTAGATCTTCATCTTTAAAATCTATATAATATATATCATTTGTCTGATTCAAAAATTGCTCCGTTATTCAGTGCAGAACGCAAACCAGTTGAAATCACAGCCACCTAAAGGTGACCCCCAGAAGGATGCCTGCCGTACTGCTGTACTGCTCCTGTGTTGCTTCGTCCTTCGTGACATAGGTGTGCATGCGAAGAAATATTGTTTAAAAATAAAATTTTGTATATGACACGGGGTTTACCTGAGCTTTATTCACTCGGAGGAATTATGTTTCTCGTGCTAGCGCGCTCGGGACATAACAGTTCTCCCTCGTGAATAAAGCACTTATTAAACCCCTTTGTTATATAAATAACTATTAGCTAGTTGAATGGGGCGCCGCCGACGCTGTAAACTGTTTTAAAAGTATTTTCATGTGTTGAAAATTTCTTTCTTACTTTTATGTCTAGCTTTGTTCAAATATATTCTTACAGTATCTGGCATCGGACTTGCCAATGAATTGTAGTAGCTGTTAATGCTATACTTCCATTCAAAAATTCCCAACACCCATTGGCCTTGAATATTACCTCCATACGGGATATTAATTGTTAATATTGCAATTTGAAAATAATAATGACCGTAAAAAATGCATGCAGGCATGAAAAATGCGAATAGTTAGAATTTAGCACAGCTATATATTTACGTTTTGTTTTCTAATATGAACATAAATGATCACCTGTAAGCTGTTCTCCATTATTCTCTATTCCGGTTATAAGATCTGGTTCAGAAAATTGGTACCTGGTTCAGAAAATTCTTACGCAAAAGCTTCTACATCTACATTGGATTCCCCTCAGTTGCTTAACACACATATATTTTTGTCTCCTAAATTTTTACGATTTTAAAACTCCACAAAATCAGTCTGATTTGTGTACCTATATCTATTTAGGTGCTATTAGTTTAATTCTCCATCTACCCAGTAAGATTGCAGCGCTAAAACACGCAAAAGTTGGTGTTTGGAAATTTCTTTGAATCTTCTGGCCGGTTCTGAAAACAAATTATCAGTTCCCAATCAGGAGGCTGAGACGCGTCGAATGACACCTCGTATGTCTCGATTGGTGGATGGGAAGTGGTCTATCTGCGTGCCTGAACGGCACGTTCCAACACACGCTCCCTCAAGAGTTACTCAAATACTGTTTATAGATAATGTCACATTACTTTGCTCGATCGAGCATCAACTAATGTAGGTATTGAAGGACAGGAGCAGCCTGCTACATAGTTGTGTAGAATTGTGAGAATACACTCGGCAGTGAACGTGTAAAAGAAAAATTTTGATAAATCTATAGAACCAATTTTAAAATCAAATAGAACCTTATAGCGTTTTCCATTCGCCGCACTGATGCGCACCCAGTGCGCCCTCAGGGCAGCTTTCGTGTTCCATTTGACCGCTAGGGCGCACCAGTGCAAAGAAGCACGAATTCCATTCGCACAATCACACGGAACCAGGGCGCACTCAGGACGCCCTAAACTGCACTGACGATCGCGTCAGTGCAGTCCAGTGCACCGGGCCATTGTGAGGTTAGGTACGGAAGTTATCCATGCTCATTTAGATTCGTGGTGAAATTGTGAAGGCAATTGATGATCTTCTGTCACGCAGGGATACTTGGAATGATGTAGTATATTATGGTTTGCAAGACATGTCTTAAAATAATTTTTGTGACTCGCGAAGATCGGAAAATCAGTTCGTGTTTTCCTAAAATTTAACCTTGAATAACGTCATGTTAACAAATCCAGTGCTATTTAGAATTCAAAGTACTAGGTCTCAATTTCGAAACGCTAGTAAAGTGAAAATTAAAATAGTGACCCTTACAAAATCATTCAAATATATGTACCAAGAAATGTTTCTCGCACGCCCATACATATATACCAGCGGAAATGCTCAAGTAAATATTTTTATGGTTTTCAATAACGTAACAATTCTGCAGAAGCCTTTCGGTTCAAAATCTTGTGTACTATATCGATCACTGGCAAATCTCGAAAAAAGAAATATTTGATACACACGCATTTGATGTTTTCGTAGTTTTTAAGTAAAGAAATCACACGTTAATAATTTATGAATTAAGAAGTAAGAATTACCAAAAGGCTTCATAAAAATTATAACAGTGATCAGAATTCAAAATTATTATTTTTGGAGTTCCATCAGTGTGACAGACCAAGAACAGCTGTATATAATCTCACTGCGTAACGCATAAGCACTGACTCAGTTCCGGAATCCGTTTCATTCGTAGCTGCCCTTCACGCGTGTGGGGCAGCACTGTTGCGGAGCGATGTTTTTGCCCTGCACTAGGGTGGGTTTCAGTGCAACGAATGGAAAACGCTATTAGAGAACCGAATCCGGCGGGGCTGCAGTTTGGTCAGCCCTGACTACGTCATGGACGCTGGATCGCCGGCGCTCTCGAGGATTTTCGTCCTTGGTGGTTTCGACTGTCGCCAATTGTTGTTTAAAATACTGCCCTGTAATGATGCTCTTAATGTAAGTACTTTGCCGTTTCCTCTTTGCCTTGAAACTTTCGTTCAAGTAGTAAAAATAAATTTAAAAAAATACCTTCGGATTTCAGTAATTTGTATGATGTAGCTTTCAATGTTTCTTTGTGCAGTTTAGATTAAGAATAGAAGTAGACAGGAGAATATGTATCTCTCATGATTATTAAACTACAAATTAAAATATAATTTTTAACGCCACGAAATAATGAATGTGTCGAAATAATGACAGTATTTTGGAGAGCAGTAATCTGTAGTAAACTGAGAGTTTGGGTTTTATTTGTTAATGATAAATAACGTCAAAAATGTATCGAATATTCAGAAGAAAATAATTAATTCTTACGGGAGCATCTCAATATTGGAATATTATTATTGGTATATACGTAAGCCCTTTTCTAAAGGACAGTTTTGTGTCCATAAAAATAGAGAACAGTAAGACGCTTCAACAATCACTTTTAATTACATTTTTTGTCTAGCTACAGTGCTTGATCTGTCGATCGCCGTATTATTATTTAATTTGCTACAAACCCTGGAATGATGCTTTTCATGTAGTGTATTTTATTATTTACTTTGAAATAGCAGAAAAGCGACTCAGTTTAACATTTTCACTTTTGTGGAAATGAAAATCGAACTTTTTCCATACTTATAAGAGCACTGCACTGTATTAGTAGAGGCTCACCCAAGAGGACGGGGGATCAGCCCCCTCTCCATCGATGTCCATGGTACACATTCACAAATGTGCTCGTATGCGACTTTAATCATTTCTATAGAATAAAAAAAACGAAATCTTCCTACAAAGTCTCGAGATCAATTTTATTGCAGCATCTCTTAACTTTTCTGCATTAAGTATGTACACGGGAAAGTAAAATTAACTGAACTACTAGTATTAGTTCTACGCTCAACAAAGTAAATCCTTCGTTCCTGAGTAAAATGTTTGTAAGCGGAGATACATTAATGTCTTAAGAGGCTAAATAATGGGACACTCTTAAATATTGAAATATTGAACTTATGTGTTCCGTATCAAGTGTAAACTAAAATTAAAATTATGACATTTCAATTTACACATTTAATATTAAGTAATAAGTACAATGTTTAGATATAAATGTATTTTGAAATAACTTTCATACATATTTTAGCAGCAATTAAAAAATGTATAATTTTTAACAAATGATTGAAGTTTATTACAGTTGGATATCCGTAAAAACAATTAACAGTGATTTCTACGAATTTATCAATCTTTAAAACAACTAACGAACTAATGTTATTGAATAGGTCATTAGGTTCCCCTATCCTACTGGGGCTCTAAGCATATGCTTAATCAAACATTCTCTACAATTATTTTTATATGAATGCAGTTAATTTCGTAGAAAATTATTAATTTCTCTCTCTATATTTCCAAATGTGTTAAAACACTACTTTTACTTTCTCACATACAACATGTACTTAATGTACAGAAAATTATGTGATGCTGCAGCGAAAACGACGATTTTTCGGCAGAAAAAATCATATTGTAGGTCTTTGACACCGAAAAAGTGGATAATTCTTCTTCATATACGTAGAAAATCATTTTCTCTAATACGTACGAAGTCAGAATCCACGTTTTGTTCTCGATACCGAAAAATTGGTCTACGGCAAAACGTCTGTCTGTGAACAACGCTAAAGGTTAAATCGTAAGTAGGATTTTCTCCAAAATTGATATTCCCCGATCAATCTGGGAGATGTCGCGGTCCCTTGAATTTGAAACATATTTTAATTTTTCGTATACTTTACATAATGTCTCAAGGACATTATTTTTTTCTTGAAAAGGCTAAAAAGCTTGAATTTTTTTTATCGCAAAGGTCAAAGCACGCTTATAAATGGCGCGGGTTCGATTTTCGTTGAATTCTCTGAATTTTCGAAATGGAAAAAGTTTCAAACTTTTTCGGTGTCTTTTCACAACTACAATATGTAAGTAGAAACATTTTCCCCAAATTAAATCTGATTTTTAAAATTAGATCTTTCAATGAGGGCGAACATTTTTTTCATCATATGAATAGTTTTCGCGACATCTTACATAAAATAAGGGCAATTTTTAAAAGATGATTTTCCCATAAACGGCTACATATACTATTTTATTCAACCTTTTTGTTCAAATTGTGCTAAATGCACTGAACAATATGACATAATCGCCCTTTTGATGTACTCTTTTCATTTTTCAAATATTGCACGAATGTTTTATGTATCTCTCACAACCTTAGTATTTAAATTAATAGCGTTTTTTTATACTTTACTGCATTTGTGAGTACAAGTGCTTCAAATAATTTCTAATAAAGTTTCTCAAAAACTCAAAAGTTTTCTGTGAAAACGAGCTCCGAACTGCGCATTTTCAGAGTGGCTCGAACTACATTTTTTCAAAAAGATCGCCAATTTTTTCTTTAAACTTTTGGTATGTATAGCACTAAATGCACTGAATTTCGTGATATAAACATCATTTGTATATATGCTTTAGGTTTTTAAAATTATACAAATGTAATTTTTTTCTAAAAAAATAAAAAGCTTTGCATTTTTGTTTAAATATCTCTCACGTCATATTTTTCACGTTAATATTTATTTTTAAATATCTCTCACGTTAATGCTTATTTTAGAAGCATTTTAGTAGATTTTTCAATATTGTGAACACAAGTGCTTGAAATGACTACTGATGAAGTTTCTCTAAAACCCCTAACCGTTGTATGGAAATTGCGATTTTTCGAAAATGCTCAACCGTCATTTTCGGAAGAAAGGCTGCATATGTTTCAAAAAAAATATGCATGTGTAGAACGATGTTTTACTTTTCTATAATATTCTTGGAGCCATAGTTCCATTCTACTATTAGTAGATCTAAAAATTGAGAAAATGTGAAAAAATATATTTTAGGCGCCTGTAGGTGGCACCAATACCGTGTTGCGGCAGGTGGAGAGGCTTAAGAAGGCGGCAATACCGGAAAGCTAGCGTCGACTAGAAGATACTAGAAAACTATCTAGTGCGAGAAAGTCTGTGCCTCTCTGTAGCGTCCATAGATTATCTTGGTTTATTACTTAGAAAAAAAAAGACTGATGTATCATTTTATTTCTTTAATGCAATTTCTTTAATGCAATTATTCATATGTTATATTTGGGAAAAAGAAAATTTCCAATTAATGTTCAAAAGTAAAGCATTTCAGTCTTCACTGAACAGCCAAAAACAATGATTGGGGCTCAACAACCACGACAATTTTACATGTTTCAGGTGTATTCAAACAAGTATATATGACAAAAGTTAATGAATGGTTTTGACCCAAAAAAATCAATAATTAGTTAATGAAAGTATTTGTAATAAAGACAAAGCAATAGTAGTATTTTTGAGGTTCAATAAAAAAAGAAGAGTTTGTTTATGCTTATTATACCTGGACTACATTTCTGTAATTAGAGTTCTATACAGAATTACAAACCTCTTATAAATCCTTTCACTAATCTGAAGAACTGGGTTCCATTGTTTTAGGTTCTAAGTTTTCTCAAATAATTGTGTAATTTTCATATGCTACTTTCACTTAGTGCATCATGACCATGTTTATAATATTATTATTAATTTTATTTAAATAATTACGCAAGATTATTTCAACAAATTTATATATCATTTGTACGGATACAAATTACGCCCTTTATTCCCAATTCATAAAAAAAAAAAAATAATTCTGTCATCGCGTAATTGTCCACTTCTTCAGTTTGGTAATTGTAATAAATCTCAAAAATTTTGTTGAATAATTTAGAATGTTCACTATTTTCTAATTAATAAATTTTACCAAAAAAATTGCAAAATTTGTTTCAAATTTATTTTTCATTTCTGTTTTAAAATATGAGTCAGCAAAATCATCACAATAGCACAATTTAATAACCCTACGACGCGTGAAGTGTACCCGAAATAGCAAGTTTGGCTTAAAATGTTTAAATTTTGCGATGAAAATGAAGTCGCGGAAGCGCTCTGCCAGTTCCGGTATGTAAACGGCGATAGAGGTTGGACGCCAGAGGCGGGAAGCGAGATCAGGAATAACCTTCACAAGTTCAGGGCCGCCGAACGGGAAGCAGGCCCACACTGTTCCAACATGCACCAACGGAGGTCAACAAGTCACGTGGTGATGTATTGTAACAACAAAAAAATTCTGCCTCCTGTGAGGTTTGAACTCACGACCCCTGGTTTACGAGACCAGTGCTCTGCCACTGAGCTAAAGAGGCTGGTGCTTTATTGAGCGGAGAATACAGTAAGTAAGGAGCTGTATCCCATTGATTAAGTAAAAGGAATATATCTTGAAATGGTTTGACGAATATCTGCCCGTTTTGCAATTAGAGTATTGTCGTAATGCGGCACGTATGTCCATAGATTTTAGTTAGGTTGTGTCCAGTTTCTGCAAGTAAGGGGAAAATCAATGAAAGGAAAGAAGAAATAATGTCCTTGAAATATTTGTAATTGTATTCATTATATCCATGGTTACATTCATAGTTTTCCATTACATACTATATAATGTTATTTACAAATATTTCCGAAATATGTATCAATTCTCTTGTAAATAAAATTCGAGTTGAAAGTAGTAGGTATGTTGAGTAGCCTACTAAAAGAGATTGTTTTATTTTTAAAGATTCTATTTGTGTAAATTAAAGGTTTGGCTATTATAAATTAAAATTAGTTACAATACAAATGTTTCATCGTATTGCATGTATTGATAATGACCAAAAAAAACATTTATTCGACAGGCAATGTTGAAAACGTTTAGAGAAATAGAAACCTACGACTTTCACGAAGAATTTCTGTGAAATAATAAGTAACATCATGATCATTAAAACATTTAATTATTTCCTTTCAAGAGTACAAACCAATAAGACGTAAGACTCACGGCATATTTACAGAGAACGAGAAAAAATACACACAATGATTTTATAAGGGAATTGCAGGCACAGCCTGCTGCAACAACGCGGAGCGAAAGCAGTTCCACAAATAGCTAAGAGATGGCAGCACGCGCTCCAATCGCTCGCTTGGAAACGAGTTTGCCGTGTGGTGTGAGGGCTCTGCATCATAAAACCTCATTACTGGGTACAGTCCCTACAACAAAGAAATTCCCCCAGCGCAATGTGAATGTCAAGAGCTGCTTGAATGAAAGGCAATGGAAGTTTCCAGAAAGAATTTATGACACTGAGAAAACGGGAAGATTCATTCATAAAATATATACTTACTGCTAGAAAATTAATTCTCTGAGAAATTACAACTGGATGTTGAAACTACATTCTTTTTTTTAATATAACAAAATAATGAACTACTTCAATGTAATATCTCTGTAGGATTCTTTGTAATTGCTCTCTGAGATAACATTTAATGAATATTATTTAAAACATTGTAAATTAACAGATCAGAAAAGAAACAAATTTTATAAAATCAGAAGTAAATCCCCAAATGTATTTGCATGAAAATATAATCAGATAAATTAAATTTCAGCAATTCATTTCATACTGTTTCAATAAATCATAATTAAATTTCAGTAAGTCACGTTGAAGAAACTTCACGTTGATGTAACTGCAAATTGGCCCAACGTAATGATTAACAAAAGATCAATTTACTAAATATTTTGACTTTTTATGTTTTAATCATTTCAAGTTCGGGTCACACAATACTCTTTAAGAGAGGTTCCAGATGGAAGCATTGTAACATAACCAATTATTATGTTGGAATGTCTCAAAAATATGTCAATTTGGAATTTTATTATAACATTATTTGTTTATACATATGTTTCAATGTTTATTAGAGCTTAATCAGGCTTATATTTAACAAATGTATGATATATTATAATAGAGGGAAACGAGTATAAACAATATAAATACAAAATTGCATAAAATGTACAATAATCATAATATTTACAAAAATCAATCTGTAACATCTCACCTGTTTAAAAAATGCCAATTCATAATAAAATCATATTTAATTCAGTTCTTGTCACAAAACACATACTCATTTTCACATGAATGTCAACTTAATAAACAGTTTTATTTACATATCATTCAAGAAAATTAAGTTAATCACAGAATAAAATCATTTTTATTGCAGCTCTATGAGCTAAATATATTGTCATTCCAGTAGAAATGGCAACAACAAAATTTGAATTTTATTTATATTATGTTGATGGATATTTTGAGCTCTCCATCAGAATTTCATACTCGTATGCAAACTCTAGCATATAATATACATTGGAAATTATAATTTAGATGTAAAATAGTTTTTATGTTAATGTCCTTGTTCCTTTTGTAATTTTGGTTCACAACTTCAATCTCAATAGCATTTTTGTCATGTTTCCCCAGTTTCAGAGAGGAAAAGTAGGAATCATTCTCGCTGTCTCCTTTGGCCAAATGTATAATAGTTTTAAATATAAATTTAAAGAAAATATAATATATTAATAAATATTATTACCATTTCATTTATTAATTAATTAATTTTAAATGAACCAGAAATTCCAAGAAAAATTATCTTATATATTACCAATTATATTACAATTTTCCGCTAATATTTCTTCTTTATGTCTTAGTGATACATTATTCTCTCTTTACAGCTCGAAATTTTTCGTGAATGTTTTCCTGGAAGCTCCCAGTAATGGAGAAGAGGAAGAAAGAAAGAAGAAGGTTATACAATATGTAACAGGCAGCAAGAGAGACGATGAGAAAACATGCCAAAGATAAAAAAACAATGGGGAATAGAAGACGAGAAGAGGCAAACGGAGAGAAAGAAAAGTGACGGAAAATAAAGATAGAAAGGAGCAGGAACGAAGAAGTAAGAAAACAACAATAAAGAAAGCACAGACAAAACACAACAGAGATTGAAATCTTTTTCCGCTGCAACCGGCGAAGGTCACTACTGGATGCACTCCACAGAACTCCCACAGTCGTAAAATATGCGTCTAAAAACAAAAACCTAAAATACAAGCAACAAAACGAGCTCCTGCGGATGGGACATAGGAACATCGCTTACCAGGTGAATGGTACATGGACTAATGAATGGGCAGGTGTTGTAACGTAACAGTACCCAAGAATTTATGGATCTCGTGCGCTGCTTAAATCCCTTGTGCCAGGAACTATTAGGCTCCCGGGGCCTAAGAGAAAGAAGAAATACGGCGCACACCGCGACACACACTCAAAGAAGTGGTCAAAGAATAAAGTTGTCTTTCGCCGCCCGAGTCACATTTTTATTCAACTTCATAAGCACTAAAAAATGGGTGCTACGTTATTTAACTTGATAAAAACTGTGTGAGACGTTAGAAACTGCGTGAAAATTATGGATGTTGCTATCATTCAGATCAGGATTTTGTCAAAGAATCAAGGGCAGGGTTGTCCAAATGGCGGCCCTCGCGCCGTTTGTGGCCCT
Organism: Teleogryllus occipitalis; assembly: GCA_011170035.1. NCBI lineage: Eukaryota > Metazoa > Arthropoda > Insecta > Orthoptera > Gryllidae > Teleogryllus > Teleogryllus occipitalis. The sequence continues at coordinate 28,064 of BLKR01003973.1, forward strand.
AAGTGTCATTTATTGTCGCCCGCTAAAGGTTATTAGTGGACATAGGATGTTTAGGGAAATGCCTATTTTCTTCAAGCGAACTTATTTAAAGGCTGATAATATATGTGCCCGAATCATGGTAAATGAAGCCATATGACGAAGTTTTATAAAGCTTTTTTCTGTTTTTTAGCATAAATGCCATTGTTTAGAATTATTGGACCTTTTTTTGCCTTTTATGTATTATTTTTATACACAATGCTAAGATATCACAATATCGGCCATGGCCCAACGTTACCATTTATTACAAAATCTTCATTTCACGTCTTTGTATTTTACAATACGCTAGAGAATTCCTAAAAGTATACCAACAGATTTTTCTCCATTTCCCTATTTCGTAAATACCAGCCATGTTCTGAAAACGTGGACGTTTGACAATACATCGAAGACACCGAAATTTTAAGTGGAAATAAATGTAAATTTCCGGAAGGTTTCAGTGTTGCTAGTGTTGGACATTTTATATACACGCCAGCCATATCATTATATGATAAGAGATCCCCCTCCGCATTTAAACTAATTTTGTCTCCCAATCGTCGCAAATTTGAAATTTGATCCTTGAAAAGTGACTGTTAATATATTGCAATGTAAACTATTAAGAATAAAATGTAGAAGAGTTGTAAATATGTAAATCGAGATTTACATTAAAAAGGTCGTACTTTATTCGTGCATTTAAGTTTACAAAATAATATAGACAAAAATTACAAATAATTTTTCATTTTATTGTGTCTGTAACTTATGACAGTGTCTTTTTCTCCTCATTCTTGACATTTTCAGTGTCTTTTTAGGCGCCTAAAAGACGATTTTTAGTGCCTAAACATCCCATGTCTACTTATTAGCCAAAAGGGAAAGTTCCTACGTTTCCATTGTTTGCCTAGTGCAAGCGCCCTGTCGACGTCAACGCGCCCTTTAATGTAACAGTTGTTTAAGTGTAGATTTAAGTTTTTTAGTCAATTCAGACATTCAAAATCACCCCAATGTGTTTCACTGCGTTATGCATGGTACGTCCTGATATCAGGCATGGTGGTTCCATCCCCCCTTCCCAGTTTCAGAGCAGCCGGTAAACTGCCGAAATTAGCAACAGAGGGATGTCAGGCGTGGATCGCCCGAGTAATGAAAATATGTGACCCGCAACCATATTAAAGGTTTTAGTTGTGGCCCTTAAGGCCTTGCAAATTGGACACCCCTGATCTAGGAAACTCAATAAATCGAGCGTTCCAGTCTCGTTCACTGCCCCAAACGACCTTTTCATTACATGGCACCCTCATATTCGATCGTTGAGTATCACTCAAAATTAAAATTAAATAACTAGTATCATTATTATGACATGAATATTATCGTGCCCATTTGAGTTTAACAAGGAAAACTTTACGAAAATGAGACCAGTATTGAAAATAAGAATTAATATAACATATGTAGACTTATGCCATAATAACTCATGACCTACGTAAAAGTTGATAGAAGCTAACAACATCAAACTGGCACTTTTCGCGTGATTTTCAGCATCAATTGGCATTATTTTTTTCTGAAATTTACATGAAAGTTGGAATGTTTATTGGAATGTTCACAAAGAAAAAAAATCCATATTCGTATCGTCAAATCGTATTACAATTCTCGCTTGCTTATATCATGATCAAACTCACCCTCATTGCGATTGATAAACTCTTCACTCTTACATTGTAAAAAGCTATCTTACGGTACGTATTTCGTAAAATAGAACAAATAATTCTGCTGTTTTTACCCGATTTTGATTAGAAGTGCATTGGAAAAGGTCAAAACTTATAACGCCAACACGTTTATATGATTGTCTACTTTACGCTTAAACACTGAGAGTATAATTTTGATGACAATAATTATGTTTTTCTAAGGGTCACTCTAGAAACTTCTCTGAAAGTTTTGTTACATATTTACATACATATATTTACGTAAATAAATCATTATTTGTTACACTACTGATTCGTTCAAAGCAACTTAACTTTGAAGATATATTCGTAATTTTATAGCGTATACAAATTAAGTAAAACAGAATTTTATGAAACTTCTCAATATTGATCTTTTAATAATTTACACTATCACGACAATAAATGTTTATTTGTGTAAGATTTGATGGATGCCGCAAGCGAGTAAAATATTATTATCAGTTTGTGAAAACAATTGAGTTGTAATTATTTTACTTTCTCGCCTACTGCTTTCGCAGTATAAGGAAAGTATTGTAATGTTACGGGAAAAAACTGTGGATTTTCGCCAGAAAAACTCTTATTGGCGGTCTCTGGTAACGAAAAATGAATATATCTTGTTCATATGTGTAGTAAATTACTTCACGTTGTGTAGTCCAAATATGAAGTTGTATGGTATGAATTGCAAGGAATGAAGAGTATATATGCAGCGATATAATGAATGGCCTTCAGTTCTGAATGTTTAATTTATATGTGAAATTATCCTTGTTTGTCAGCATAATGTGCTCCGAATATTGAAATGCTGCGAATGTTTGTTTCTTTTGTAGAAGTAAGAACGAGCTACTGCTCCTGACTATCACAATAACTGTTTAACTGTTTGTTTTGTTTCAAGTAAAACAAATAAATAAAAATAAAATAAATAAATAAAAAAATAAAATTGCAGATATGCCCAACAGGCGCATCGTTTGAATTTGTTTCGATTTCAAGTTATGGCTGTAGTGAGGGTAGAAATTGCAATATTATAATTATACGTAACCGATCACGAAAATGCGAGAAAGTATGTGCTGTTGTAAACCCTGTAGTTTTAGTTTAGAGTTGGCTCTGTGTTGAAGGAACGTCGCCGCATTTTTGGTTCGACTGTCCTGACATGACCTTCTTCGAGTCAAATTATTTTTAACGGATAGTCTTGAAGATCGTCACGAATGGGTAATATCTTCTCAGCCATGGGTTCATAACGCGACATTTCATTTACTAATTGAAATTGCGTTTTTATTTCATTTTTATTTTATTGCAAACTCCATCGACATGAGATAATTTACAGGCACGTATAGTTTAGGATCAATCCATTTAAAGCGGTCCGCACTGGGCGCTCGACATCAAAAACTTATACTTCCTACATACATTTTCTTATGTTTTACTTGTTCAAAACTAAAACAAAAAAAATGTACATGGTTCAAAATGGCCGCCCTTTTACTTTAAGCGCCTATTTTTGCGTTTGCAGACATTTACAGTTTTATAAATTACTCAGTTTTGGGTTTGTTGTAGATTTCCCAGCGTAAGGTTGTTGTAGCTTTTTAAACTAAATTGCATTGAATTTAGTGAACTCTGGCCAACAAAATGAAGTGTTATTTACCTACCTCATATGTTTCCATATTCGGATAATATTTACACGATCAAAAGAAAACTATCAAAAGAACAAATTTTGATTTCCTGACAGTAATATTTCAAAGAAGGAATAAAACAACAGCCTTATTTTTTCTGTACGTTTACGCATAACGCATAATTACGTATAACTTTATGCACAATATTAATGATAAGTAGCATACAACTTAAATTTACAACCTCCTAAAAATTGAATTTTTGGATATTTTTCAATTTCAACTGTAATAATATCTTTATCGGAGAAGCAGATAAAAGTTTGAAATTTGCACACGTCAAAATCGTTTAGATAACAAACTGCAGTATACATTTTTAACTTTGAGATTCAACTCAAATTATATTTCTTTTAAATTGTAAATTTACATTTTGGAGAAGTGGTGACAATGAGTAATCATATTATTTTCCAGTCATTTTCAAACCTGTAAATAAAATATGGTCACATTGACGATAGAACCTAAACCGACTAGAAGGGAAAATATTTATTTCGACTGCAAAAATGACCTAATAGAGGAACTAAACTAGTGTTACTACAACAGTACATACTTTCTCGCATTATTTTAACTGCCACGCATATACTACATGAACCTGCGAAAGTGTTTTCAACCAGCAAACACATTTTTCCGCGCCGAGACTCGAACTCTGGTCCTCCGAGTTAACCTGCCCACCGCTTTACCTCTACTATTACTCAGCCATTACGCCGTTCCTATTCCAGAAGACGCTAAAAAATATAATTGTCTCAATGCAATATGTCCAACACGCAACTTTCGAAAACGCAGAGAGATCAAAAATATCCATAAAATAGATTTTCAAGACATGCGTAGCTTTTTACGTACATTTAGCTTGTTCTTAAAACTAATGTGGTAAGTTCTTATATTTTGATACAAAGATTTATTTCAACTCATGAGTTTACAAGTTTATTTTTCATATTTAGATACAAAATATTCAAAATTGGTTATGATATGTTCTTCATAGGGCTTAATTCAATTCTCCTCTTTTTGCAAAATTTCTTGTTAAGTTCTTCAGAATACTTTGTTAGATTATTGAGTTTTACTGGATGGTAACTCGGCTAGTGTGAAAAAAATGTAATAGTCGCAGTCCACGCTTGAACCATTTAAACAAGGGAAAATGTCTTTACTAATAACAAACTTGTAATGATTCAAATGATGAACGCAAAATATAGCTTTACCATTCATTATGGGCCACTAGCATTGTTTATATAGATTTCTCAACCACTTGCCCCTTTGCAGTTCATTTAGGAGATTAAATGTAGACGTAAGCTTTTTTTTGCAACCACAAACTCCACACAAACCCATTTCAGTTATAAAATAATTCCAGCAAAACACATGAAATACAATCACTACTTAATCAGCACTGCCATACTATATCATTCTTTCTTCACTACTTCATTGAGTAAACTGAATATCTGAAACATGATCTTCAATGGCCGACATGTTCAAATATTAAATTTCATCAAAGTAAACACATTCTTTAACCAAAATTCTTGCTATGGTAACCGATTTTTACGCAGGCCACATGACAAATCTGAACACAAAAATGCACATATCCATACTTTTTTATTTTTCCGACCCCAAATATGTGGATCAAAATTAAGCTTTCTGTATATCGTAAAGAATTGAACTCTGTTTCCAATACGGAGGTATTAGGAGGAAACTGAAGCAGTGTTTTGAGAAAATTTGATTCAAAAGTTTTCGAAAATGTTCCTTTTTTAGTTTCCGTATACTCAAAAACTTAAGGATTTTTGAAAAACCATCATAAGATATACTTTGAAGCTTCGGTTTTAACAAACATCGATGGCCTTGAGTCAATCATGTAAATTTTAACGACGTGGGAGTTATTTCAAAAAAGTATATTTTTTAAAATAAAAAATACATCAAAATGTCATATTATCCCGTGCATTTAGTACAATCCGCACATAAACTTTAGAGAATAAAATTGGAGGCTTTTTTGTGAAAATCTTGTTTTTAATTTTTAATATTGTCCTATTAATTCAAAATTGCGAAAAACCTCTAATATTTTCAAAAAATGTACATGATATTAATTAAAAAGCAAATTGTGGAAAACAAATTTCTTTCGAATACAAAATTATTTATCTCCCATAATATAATTTCAAAATTTTAAATTTTTTTATAATTCCGAATTTACAGTAAAAATCGGATTCATGCTAACTTTATAAATGTATTTTACTTTTTTTTTCAAGAAATTTAAAGGAAAATTTGGGAGCAGTTTTCGTGAAAAATGAAAATAAAATGGAGGAGAAAAAGAAGATGGAGGTGAAGGAAGATACCGAGGAAGAGGGAAAGGAAAAGGAGGAAGAGAGATTGGAAGAAGAAAAGAAGGCAAGAAGGAAAAGGGATGGGAAGAGAAAAATGGAGAGGGAAAGAAGTTGAATTTCCTTTCTTGCTTTTGAATGATTCAATAAACCAATAAATGAAGTTTTTCATCAAACAATTTCCTTTTTCTTATTGTTTATCATTAGGGCTCGGATACTTATGTACTAATAACATTAATTATCATTACATATTTTTTATAAAATATATTTTAATCTTACTATATATTGTTGTTTCATTAATTTAAAGACTAAAGTTAAATATTATACTCAACGATCTCCATAACAGTAAGAAAAAATATTTGTTTCAAATTTTCATCAATGAAACTTTTCCTTTTATGAAGGCCTTGCACTGACTAAAAGATCGTTCCCCATCGTACGAAGTCTCTAGAGCGTATTTAAACTTGTACAGATCCTCTGGCGTGTAGTCAATATCCAGTCAAGGACAGAATTGTCCCCTCACAGCACTGCACTAATAGCACAAACTATTTCTAATCATAGGTCCAGAACTGAAAACTCCTTCTTCTTTACTAGATCCTCTATTAAACCTCGAATAATAAATGAAGTTTTTAAAGAAGCGACTGCTGATTGGCCAATTTCAAGGTTATCGGAAAGTTTCAAGGAAGACGTCTCCAAAACTTTAATTGTAGTGCTTAATGAAAAATGGAGCAATATAATTTTTCAGCTTTTCAGAATCAAGCACAAGCTATGATATGCCTGTGGATGCTACAGCATCAAAATCCATTTGATGCATAACTTGTATTCAAAAATCAAAACTTTGAGCATTGAAGCTCATAGAACCAATCCAGGTGCCACCTCTCGTTAATCCCTTTTTGTATTGGAAATCAATACGTCAACTTAATCAACCTGAGATATAATTAGTTCTGCAACATAACGCATGCACCAGACAGGTTAGAAGTAGTAATTTTGGATTCAACTCCTGCAGGGCTGCTGGTGCCTTACACGTGTACAGCGCTGCATCAGTACCACAAGGAAGACATTACTGTTTAACTCCATCAGGTCACAAAAAACCTATTGAATCGGTAACAGTTTTGCGAAATTTGGTGATTGCAATTGGATAACAACATCACAAGTTAACAAAATAGATTTACACTTTTAACAGTTCATTGAACGCATTACAAGGTTCCCAACCCAACGTTCCCATTTCTGGCACCTAAGTTGTTTTATCAGTTGGTACCCAGATGCGATTTCCAATAAATCCAATTTTCAATAATTACAATACATTGTTTCCACTAAAGGGATGAAAATAATTATTTCTATACACAAATCCGGGACAATTCTTTCTTATTGTAGATTCGTGTGAAATTGTTTCACGTGGATATTTTTACAGAAAAGTCACGTAGCATTGGATTGATTAATTAACAGACAGGAATGTCAACAGAAAGCACAACAAACATGAATTCAAAAGTGAGATTTCTGAGGCTCAGGACTTTGGCAAGTAGGAGATTCAGTCAATAAGATCTCTTTGGGTGTTTGGATATTTCTGTGATGTGCTTCAGTCTTACACTCACATCAGAGGGGTTTTGTCTTTCGACATTTTTGAGCAAAACGTAGAATAAGGTGTACTAAAATATAAACTGAATTAACAATGTCATTGTTCAATGTTTCTCTAGTATTAGGGAATGAAAACAAAGCTGGTTCAAATTTAACCAAATGACTCTTAGATCGTAAACTTCCACTTAAAATGTTCACACCCGAAGCGATATTCCTCTGAAACGTCGTACTTGCCTATGCAAAATTCTCTCTCAACCATACCACTGCTCCATAAGAGATAATCCAAAAATTCCATTGTGATTTTACTTCAGATTTTAGGTTCAAGAGATAATCTTCAAACACCGGCGGAGATTCACGTGTGACACTCGGAAAAAGAAAAATTTTAACAGCAGCTCTTGAGCTGGTGCATGTGGTTTCTGGCGAAGGGTGTCAATTGTGACGTCGTGGGAATACACAATAATCACAGACACGAGCTTCAATGATAAATATGTACAGGTTTATTCACAATATGTACAGTAATAATTTAAGTTACTCAGCTCTGGTAGATGTTTACTTCCCTGATCGCAGGAGCGATCCTTAAAAATGAAATGACTGACTCGTGGCCCGCGCCACTCCTCAGCGAGCCTCCCGCACACAGCCGACAGCTCCGGCGACCTCTGTCACCCGTGGATATAGTCCACAACGGCGTCCCAACACATGGGTTGCCGCACGAGCCTAGCTCGGCTCCGCACCGCCCTGGGCGCAAGTTTTGTGCGTTCGCACGAGGGTTCCCACTCAGCTCAACAAACCCCACCCCCGCGCTCTGCGTTCGCTCTTATATAGCTACCACCCACGTGACCTGAAACGTCACTGGGTTTTGCACACGGCCCGCGCTCGTCGCTTTGCCAGGCATTTTTGGACATCCATTTCCATGGATTCCAAGAATTTGTCACGCGGCACGCGGCAAAAATGCGCTGTCCCGCACTTTGGGCATCCCTTTCCGTAGCACTTAGGATTTCTCAGAATACCTCGGCGTGTCACATCCTGCCTGGCCCCTGGCGTCTAATCCTTTGCCGTCGCACCTTTGTGGCGCCTCGGCGGTTGCTAGCTGTAGCCTTACAATACGTTACACAATCAAGGTCAAGGGAGACCTCTGAAAGATGCAAAGTGGGTGCGCGATATCGCGTGCTAAACGTATCATTTTCACAAATCAAACTTCCTTTCTGTTCTCTGCCTTACTCGCACTGAAAATTTACATACTAGCAGCTATGAATTGCTTTGTCGCCTTGTCCTTTTATTTGCAATACCGGCGATATTTATAAACGGACTCATTTCAACGCGATGCAATGGCTGCATTTTAGAGACAACGCTACAGATAAAAATCTTTGACAATGCTGAATTGTTTTTCTGGCTGATTCTTTATCGAAAACATACAGGAAATATGAAGAATTAAATAAAAAAACCTTGCAGGAAAACGGAAAATATCAGTAATATGTAAAAATATGTTATTTTGGGTAAAATATGTAAATATGGTAGGAAATGGTGCGGTGTTAACGGCATTTGCATCATGTAAATGAATCTGAGGCGTTCTTTTGTCATATATATTTATTTTAGCATAAAGCTTTTTCGGCCGCATTGCGGCCATCTTCAGTGCTACAAATAATAATAATAATAATAATAATAATAATAATAATAATAATAATAATAAAATAATAATATAATAATAAATAATATAATAATAATGATAACATTAATATACTAAATTAATAATTTTGAATATGTAAATATATATACTTTCGGTCAAAATATGTAAAAATATGTACTAAGAAGTAAACGTTTTTTGGCACTAACCGATATGAAACGTGAATATATCGTTGATTTGACTAGACAAAGTTACGTTTGGAAAAGATGTTATTACATAATTATCTGGGCCCTATTTATCATCAATATCACGTGATTGGTCTCAATATGAATGCATTTACACTCAATTTCAAAGAATTTGGTCTCAGTTTGATATGATTAGCCATCTTTTTAAATTTGATTTCAATCAGAAATGTCTTACCTGCGAGCTCCTCAGATCTGGGATATGCATATCTGCGGCAACACATCCGAAAAACAAGTGGTAATAGGACATTTTAGACTAAAATACCATACACTAGAATAAAACAAACATTCACAGCATCGACGTAGGATTGTGCCTACCCATGAGCTCCGAGTCAAAATATTCCCAACTTAAGAAATGAACGCAACTCCAAATTTCTAGCTTAATACGTTGGCTGCCATGCGAGACTATATGGTCTCATAGGGACATCCCATTTTTTTAGCACGAGACCATATGGTAGGATGACTGGCCTCATTACAGTGTTAACAGCTGGAAAACGTTCCGGTGAGTCCATATGAACTTTCATTTTTGTAAATAAACTTAAATCTATATAATATTATATGAATATTGGTATCAGTTTCAATATGCGCTTAGCATGTATAGAAGTGCGTCAATTACCATTAATGTGGAGAGATATTGCGCAAATAACCTGTACGTAATCGAGAATGTGCTTGGCAGTTAACGTGTTAAACATAGTAATTAACGAAAGGAGCGGAGTAAAGAGGGGTATAATTGCATGAGCGGTATGTTCAAGAAGACGAACGACGATAGGAGTGAGTTTTCTTTTTTATTACGAGTGCAATTATACCCCTTTATCCACATATTACGTTTAATATTTTTTCGTTTCCATTGAAGATTCATTTAAATTTTGAGAAATTCAAGCACATCTTTATTATTCAAGATATACATATGATTATGTGGAATTGCTTCTGAAAAAGAGTATTTTAGTGGGCCTTGAATTGTGAATACAAGATCGCTTAAGTGGCTCAGAGGATAAATGTTTCAAACAGAAGATTGAACAAATTTCGGATTAAATATTATAGAAGCTGACAAAGTCATGAAAACTTTACTTCCCATGAAACGTTAAAAAAAGGTATGAGAGAGAATATAAAATGTGTATAAATATTGGAAAGTAAAAAAGAAACGAGTCTCTTCAAACAGTTTTGCTAGCGTACTTTTTAAAACACGTAAACACAACTGACGTTTTAATTTTTTTTTTACATCTGTAATAAGACCAAATGATTTTCGGGTAAAACATTTCATTTATTCATTTTAATATTTTGTGTTGGTCCAATAGTCAGGTAGCTTAACGTTTACTTCAATTCATCGCTTTATTAATTAATTGTTTATAAGTAGTTGACGTACGCATTCTCATGTATATTTTTGCTTATGTTTCATGGTCGACTAGAAATACCTGGCCGCGTCTGTGTTATAGTGTCTTAATTATATGATTTTGATCCTTTTCTGAATTCTGATTGGTAATTCTGAATATTTAATTGCACGCATGCATATTTGCACGCAGCATACAGATTTTCAACGATTTTTCATGGAATTAATGAGCATATTTAGTTAACAAAACGAAAAAATAAATAAAATAAATCAGTGTAAAAATTATCAGATTCAGCCGTTTCGAGTTGTTTCGAGCCCCTTTCACTCGTTGCAGTTAGGCATTTCTCAAAACTCTCCCGTTCTTCAGGTTGCGTTAACACAGGCGCTCCATTAGTTTTCTCTTGTTTCTAAAACTGCAATTCAGCCACCCAGTGATATAGAGCGATTTTCCTAAGGATGAGCCAAAGTGACAGCTAGTGCTGGCAACATTACTGAAGGTTCTGTCGTCGTTGTGCCCTTGAGCCCATTAGACTCCCTTCCCGCATTCGTTCGTTTGTAGTTGGCCAACTTGTAAATGGCTTCGACACATCCTTTTGTTGTGTCATTTTCCGACAAAAATATAGTGCACTGCGAGAAATAATTGATATTAGGAAGAGCAGTATAACGCGCGCTTCTGTAAAAATTCTTATTTTTATATATTGCATTAAATTTACTTTTTGTGTGATAAATATTATGTTTATTTTAAAACCGAGACTTGAATACGAGATGCGTACCGGTGCACGTGTTTCCGGCTTAAAATAATTTTTCTTTCTATTCACATTCGTGCCAGTTTTCTTTTACGGCATGTGAGAGCATGTTAAGAGATTTTCCACATACGTAATTAAATTGAAATATTTCCCGCACTCACGTACGTGCATATACCTCAGCGAAACTCTTAGACTTCTTCATAGGGATGTTTTCACAGGAGCCATAACCTAACACTTTACTTTAAAATAATATTCATAGAACGCATGTAAATGTATTTAAGTTACTATAGAGAATATTTAGTTGACTTTTTGAGTTATTCACGTGAAAGCTTAATGTTTAGAGTATAAAAAATAATATATTATTGTGTCCAAACGGAGATGGATACACAGTTCCACGAATAGCTGCTGCTAAATCAAGAATGCAATTAATTAGAAATGAAAAGTTATGAAGATATGAATCTGCACCTTAACATCGTAGAGGAAACTGAAACTCCCTAGGTGTTAACATCCTCAGCAAATTTGTATTAAACATTTTCTAAATGTTCTTCGAATGGCAACCGTGTGAAAACGCAAGAGGCAAAGACTGTGGTGAAACAACCAAATCACAAAACTAACAGATTTTTAAAAACTCCTCTTATTCCTGAAAGAAAAACAAGTTCGAAGAAGAATGAAAATAAGAATAATACAGATCTAACGACGTAAGGGAAAACAGAACGTGCCACAATTGTAAGTTAAAAGATAATGTAAACGAAACAAAAGAAACTTTTATCAAACCAATGAGAGTGAATGTTGATTTCGGGTGCGTAAACTACTTAGTTCATTTCTCCAGTAACTGTAATGCATGTAGCCAATAAGATGGCGGTCACCCTCACTTGCTGTAATGTAAGATCTTGCGTTGCCCTTCTACATTTCGGTTTATGGAGATGAAAACACCGGCAAATGTATGTCTTCTTTTCTCTCCCTCTCTTATTTCTCCCCCTCTCTTATTATATTTCTCTCTCTTTCCCTCTTCCTCTCTCTCTCTCTCTCTCTCTCTCTTTCCATCTGCCTTCCTCTGGCACACACCAGCTAATTGCCTATTTCTCACTACATCTTCCATTTTGTCTTTTTCTCTCACTCCTTTCTTACTCTCTCTCCCCTTTACTCCTGTTCCCCCTCTACATCCTCCTCCTCTTCCTCTCTCTTCCTCTTCATTTGTCTCCCTTCACCTCCTTCCTGACTCTCTCACTCTGCCCCCCTTTTCATCCTCCTCCTCCTCTCTCTTCCTCTCCTTTTGATCCCTCTTTCTCTCCATTTCTGTCTCCCTCTTCCTCCTACCGCTCTCCTTTTCTTTCTCCACTTCCATAGCGGCGCTGCGGCGTAGAACAAAAAGAGTGCATGTAGGCTGTAACAATACCATCTCTAACGCTGAAACAAAGGGAGCGAGCCCCAATCGATGGCCCAAGAGGGATTTCGGAGCGCGGAGAGGGCCAGGCGCCGAGGCCGATCTTCCATTGTTCCGAGGCGCGAGATCTGGGCGGCCTTGCCAGCAGCCCAGTCGACCAGGAGTGACTATTACCCAGGGCCAGATCATCCCGACTGAGATGGCTCAAGGGCAGGAGTACCTAGAAGCCCCAACTTAACAATTTGATTGATTGATTGATTCCTAGGGATTCCAGGCGCGTGAACTAATGAGATCATTAGTACCGAAAGTGTAGTGCATGTTTTTCATCGGGAGGTGGCGGTGATCCCCCACTGGATGGCGAGATCCGGCGTCGACCTACCGTCGACTAGTGGGGTTTTCCCAACTAGCTATTTCCCACCAGTGGGGCACAGTCGCCCAGGAGTGACTATTACCCAGGGCCAGATCATCCCGACTGAGAAGGCTCAAGGGCAGGAGTACCGAGAAGCCCCAAGTTAACAATTTGATTGATTGATTGATTCTTAGGGATTCCGGGCGCGTAAACTACTGAGATCATTAGTAGCGAAAGTGTAGTGCATGTTTTTCATCGGGAGGTGGCGGTGTTCCCCTACTGGATGGCAAGATCCGGCGTCGACCTACCGTCGACTAGCGGGGTTTTCCCAACTAGCTATCTCCCACTAGTGGGGCACTGTCCCAGCCGCGACAAGTTCTAAGTCCCCGACCGGTCTCCCGGCATCTGTGTGTCAGTGTAGTCCATGTTAGTGTGTGTGTGTGTGTGTGCGTGTGTGTGTGTGTGTGTGTGTGTGTGTGTGTGTGTGTGTGTGTGTGTGTGTGTGTGTGTGTAAGGGATGAGGATAGGACAAGGAAAATGAATGAAAGATCGCGCGCGCGGCCCGTCGCCCTTTTCTTAGGGTACTGCCCGGCCTGGTGTTGATCTGAGAAACCATGGAAAACTACCGATCGGAGCAAGCGGTCTCTAGAATTTTTCTGAATTCGACCTTGCGGAAAAGCTAGTATCGAAAGTTCTGCCGCCATCGGGACTCGAACCTGGACCTCCCGGTCAGAGCCACTGCAGTGACAGCAGTTGATGCACTGAGCCACCGCTCCCGGTTTGATACGCATGTACGTATATAGATTTTGATACGCATGTACGTAAAAACATTAAGCCAATGGAATCGTTAGCTAAAGTTATGCGGTATTTTAAATATACTTCTATATACAAGAACACAGTGCTTAATATTTAAGCAATCAACCATGTTTCTTTATTTTATCACGATCATCCAATGTGCGCTGAAATTGAACAAAACTATGCAGCTTCTGTTCATTTGGAAGATGTGTGTAGTTTGTTAGATAGCCAGGAATTCGAAAAAACCACAAAAACAATAGAAGTTTATTTTTTACTGATACATTATTGCTTGTTATTGACTTTGAAACGGAGCTCGATATACGCTGCATAACTTACCTAGATCGAGAGGATCGTAATTACAAGGAAAATATGAAAACAACTACTACGTGTTGTCTTATGAAGGGAATTGTGAAAGGGAATGATGAGAAGGAAATATGAAAAGAAAACCACACCACACCAGTTGTCAAGTTAACAACTTTGTGATTAGTAAATAAGTAAATATGAATAATTAAAATTAGGTAAAAAATAAAATCATGTATTTACCACGGGCGTTAATTGGTTCTAATGATCGAGCGGTGACAAAAAAGCTCTTGGACTTGGGCCAAAGGCCCAAGCATCCTTCTTGTACCCGTCTATTGGGGCTCGTTTCCTTTGTTTTCCGCTTTAGAGATGTTATTGTTTCAGACTACATTCATTCTTTTTTTCTACGCCGCTGCGCAGTTATGGAGGTGGAGAAAGAAAAGGAGGGCGGTAGGAGGAAGAGGGAGACAGAAATGCTCACATTTGACTGTGTTTTTTCGCTTATTCTCACACTGTGCGTACCGACTGGGTCCTCGTAGTCAGTGCTTCCGACACAGCTGACGTCATGCGATGAGGAAGGAAGAAAGAAGCTTCATAATTCACTATGCCGTTTCAAAAAAAAAAAAACAACAAATTTTGCTGCTTCAGAACTCCATTTTCCACAAATTCGGCAGCAGCATTTTAGGCCACTAGTGATTAATAATTCTGTTGCTAAAGTACACCTATCGTCTTTTTTAACTGCTCTCGTGAACGTTTTGTGGTGACGTCGGAAATAAGTCTGACTTAAAGTATTATTTTCTTTTAACGTTTTTTTCTAAAACAAATGGAATAAAATCATATCATATACTACACACGTCGATAAAAATCCTTTTTCCTCCTTGGACAATAAATTACTTTTACTGATTTCAATTTAAATATCACGTGATTTTTAAATTTGGCGAAGCCAAATTAGCATGTCTCCAATGCATTAACTTCGTAATCTTCATAATCTTCTTTTTGGTTTTGTTCTTCTGCTTCGTTCTTCATGAAAAATAGGACATAAATAAACCAAATATAATATATTTAAAATCCGATTTTTTATTATTTTATAAATTACTATTTTTCCCACCATTTATATAACTACCCACTTAGAAATAAACAATTATTAATAATTTCAGAAAAGAGGCAAAAAAAATGTAAGAGACCTTCACGAGCTGATCTTTGTAACTTTTTATTTTGGTGAACGTTCTCAGACGACTTGCATTCTTCAAGGCGATTGGACCATCACTTGAAAAGGATTTGATGGATGAAAATATTCCTGATTAAAGGAGTGAATACATGAACGGGCGAACTAACTAATGAAGCTAACTACTGAAACTAACTACTAACGTCATTAGTTGCGTAATTGTAATGCATATTTTTATCTCAGGTGGCGGTACTGTTTGGGTTGGTACCCTACACTGTGCAACTTATATTATCAGGAGAATGGTACAGGATTTATTTATTTATACACATTCAGTTTTATTACTATTATCACATTTATTGGTATAAGTTTATTATCCACCGTTTCGAAGCCTCTTCCGGTCTCTTTTTGAAGGTTTACTGAAATTATGCAAATTTAAAATTATAAAATATGTATAAAATTATAACATTATTTATAAGTTAAATGACGCAAAATTAGATAAAACATTGTTAACAAGTTTAATCATAAAATGTACCAAGTGCAGACGATAGCTTACGTTACGTAAATAATAATCAAACAATAAATTGTTTTCACACATCTGTAGACCATGTCCCCCGAGATTTCACCGAAAAAATCTAAAAGTTGTGAAAGAAAAATTACTAAATAATAATTATCCACTAAATGTGAAAAAGAAATAAAAGAAGTTATTTCTTAACCATATTGTTAATAAAAGACGATAATTCTATAATAGAGCTGCATGCAGCAGTAATGACTAACCAACTGCCTGGCTTTTGTTTACCATATATCCCAGTAGTGTTTTTCACCCGCTGGATGGCGATATCCGGCGCCGACCTACCGTCGGCTAGCGGGGTTTCCCCCTAACCAGGACTCTCCCACCAGCGGGACACCGCCCCAGCCGGGACAAGCTCTAAGCTCCCGACCGGTCTCCCGGAATATGTGGTAGTGTAGTGCATGTTAGTGTAAGTATAAATGTGTAAGGGGAGAGGATAGGACAAGGAAGAGGAAGGAAAGATCGCGCACGATCAGTGGCCCGTTTGTTAGGGTACTGCTCCGGCATTCGCCTGGTGTTTTCCGGAGAAACCACGAAAACTATCGATCAGAGAAGCCGAGCGTTAGAGTTATTTTCGAGACAGCGGCTGAATTCGATCTAGCTAACGAGCTTGAGTCGAAAATCCGCCAGGACCCGCATCAAGGACCTCCCGGTCATAGGCACTGCAGCGGCAATTTTTGTTGTTCCGAAGTAATTCAGCGGGTTTCACTTTGAAACTCCACTACATTTTAATAGCATAGGGATGGATGACTTCAGTTTAGGTCATAGTAGAAACATGAAAAAAAACAACATTCTTTTTCTTTTTATTTGGTTGCCAGCGTTTCGGCCATTTATTTGGCCTTCATCAGGGCTGAACATTTTTTTACAGTAAGTTAACAGAGGTTGTTGTATACTCCTTTATAAAATACATAATCTTAATCTAAACTATCTAATATGCAAGTCTATAATTCTTAGTACATAAATAATTATCATATCTTCCACGT
This sequence comes from Teleogryllus occipitalis, assembly GCA_011170035.1. Lineage (NCBI taxonomy): Eukaryota > Metazoa > Arthropoda > Insecta > Orthoptera > Gryllidae > Teleogryllus > Teleogryllus occipitalis. Next base: position 44,774 of record BLKR01003973.1, read on the forward strand.
TATTGTGTTTGCCTAAAACATCATATTTCATCTGGGTTTTTCCCCTGTATCTTCTACTTTACAGAAACGCATGTCGAGCATTCTGCACCAGTTCTGTGTACGAATCACATCTCTTGTGACTGGTCATACCAACATATCACCTTTTTTCTATGAATGTACATTGACTAACGCATGAATATTGTAGTTTATCAGTTACATGATAGTTTAGATTAAGGTTATGTATTGTAGTACATAGGAGGAAACAGTAACCTGTGTAAACTTACTGTAAAACAATTCCAGCCATGATGAAGGTCCAATGAAAGGGTAAATCGTTGGCAACCAATTATAAAGAAAAATAATGTAGAATTATTTTTCCTTTCTCGTATACATACGTATATACGGAGTAATATACATAGTATAGAGAAAGTTATGTAATGCTGCGGATAAAAATTGTCTCCAAAACAAAAGATTTAGGAAATGTAGTTGTTCAAATTATCGTTTCCAAGTGGTCGCGGCAGGAAGTATTATTCCTTGACGAAGGGCAAAATGGATAAGAGCCCAAAATGTATTGCTGATTTATCCTTGAATATAGGTTTTATTACATCGGAGCGTTTTTTTTTATTAACTCAAAATTCAAATAGTATTTGACTTAGTATGGGATCACAGAATTTTGGAAACGTACACGGAATTCACTTCTCCCCAGAGCACGTCATTCACAGTTTTAACTGTTTTTTGACGTAAAATAAAATTAAAATAAATAAAATAAAATAAAATTTTTAAAAAAACGTCGAACCGGATGCGTAAGGCAATTAAAGAAAAGCGGCAGGGACGTTGAGCGCCGGTGTGATTTTGTTGCACGATAACGCCAAACCCCACACGGCCCGCCAAACGTCCGAACTGCTGCATGCTGCAGCGATTCAAGAGGGAGCTATGGCAACATCCTCCATTCAGTCCGGACTTACCGCCGTGGGATTATTACGTGTTCGGTAAGCTGAAAGGAGAATCTCGATGGACGGTGATTCTGAAACAGTGAGGAGGAGAATGCAGCTGTCTCCAGGTAGTTACATAGCATTGGAGGTGATTTCTATGCCTTCGGAATCGAAACGTTGGTTGATCGTTCCTAGAAATGTTTACAGTTTCTTCCAGACTAGGCGGAAAAATGAACTTACATTGTATGTCGTCACAGCCTTGTTGCCTATGTATAGCTTGTTTCATAAATGGCCATAACTTGGAAGTGTAACTTACTTTTTGATTCGCCCTCGTAATTCTGATTCTTATGTAACTTTTATGTATTCTAAAATTCCTTCTCAGAGAGATTGAAAACTATTAAAATAACGCGTAATATTAAGGACTAATGGTGCTACAGAATGGCACGGGCTTTCTCGCTCTAGTTAGTTTTCAAATATCTTCGCTCTAAAGAAGCTTTCCAGTCTTGCCCCATCCTCTTGCCAGCTGCCATCTATCGTCGCCCTAAGTACATTTTTTTGAAACTTTCTCAGTTTTTCGGTTTCCTAATGGTAGCACCGAAATATGACTTTAAGAATATTAGAGAAGAGTAAAACCTCGTCCTAAATGGAAGTTTTCGAAGGAAAATTCAGAAGAAAAAACTTGGAGCGATTTTTTAAAAATAAATTGCCTATATTTTGCGCAAAATTACACAAAATCTACACACATTTTCAAAATGTTGAACTTGAATGCACTTATTTAAGATCCGTCTCTAAGGAACAGATTTCATTAAGGTAAAAATCTCTATCAATATTATAGTTGTAGGAAGACACCACAAAAATTGTGCGCTTTTTCAATTTTCATAAAATCTGTGTCATTCCAGTCAGTAAGACCGGGAGCGGTAGCTCAGTGCATCAACTGATGTCACTGCAGCGCCTCTGACCGGGAGGTCCTAGGTTCGAGTCCTGACGGCGGCAGGATTTTCGACCCTAGCTTTTCAGCTAGGTCGAATTCAGTCGCTGTCTGGAGGAGAATTCTAGCGGCCGGCTGCTCTGATCGGTAGTTTCCCGTGGTTTCTCCGATCAACAGCAGGCGAATGCCGGAGCAGTACCCTAACAAACTGGCCACGGACTGCGCGCTATCTTTCCTTCCCCTTCCTTGTCCTGTCCTCTCCCCTTGCACACTCACTTACACTAACATGCACTACATTTCCACACATTCCGGGAGACCGGTCGGGAGTTTAGAGCTTGTCCCGCCTGGGGCGGTGCCCCGCTGGTGGGAGAGTCCTGATTAGGGGGAAACCCCACTAGCCGACGGTAGGTCGGTGCCGGATCTCGCAATCCAGCGAGGGGAAAATCACCGCCATCTCCCGAGAAAAAAACATGCACTACACTGACGGTACTAATGACCGAAGCAGTTGACGCGCCCGGAAACACGAAAAAATAATCAATCACCCAGTCAGTGAGAACAAACTTTCAGTAAAGCCTACATCAAATTCAACTGAAGTGCCTAGGGAAGGTGTTCTCCAAAAGGAACCTATGACGGAGTTGTCCATCAGCCACCACGCGAGCAGAGCTGCTGCAACAGTGAATTGTTGTGGCGTGTTGCATACTGCACATTTCATACATTCACATATTTTTGTTCCTTTTAAGATATCAAGAAAATTTAAATAGCTTTTAGAACATCCTGAATACAATATAATAGCTGATTTTCATAAATTTAAAAAGATTGTCTTGCGATTAATTGCGTTTTAAAACGTTTCTTATTATTGTATACCAAAAATAACACGATATAAAATTGACATTTCATGAATAATGGTACTACGTATCTTATATATACTCACAAATTTTTAGAATTTGTAGAAACGTTTATGAGGACAAAAAATTAAAGAATATTGCGGTGTTCACAAGAAATCTTAGATTTTAAGAGTGTATTGTTGCCATACAATCAGAAAATTTTAGTACTGTAACTCGACGATGTAGGCATCATAGGCAAAAATTTCGAAAATATTAGTATTAAGTTTGAAGGAGTCGTGTCATAAAATCCCCTTTTTTGCGTGGAATGATCCAGTAGTTACTAAATCGTTTAGAGGTTTTTCACCAAATTTGATATTCTGTGGTCCATCTGGCTGATGTCGCGGCCTCTTAAATTCGATACGAATATTTTAATTTTTATCGCGTACTTTGTAGCGCGCCTCAAAGACATTTTCAATTTTTTCTCAAAATTGGATTCAAATTTTATAATTATTTTTTATCGATTAGAGAAAAATATGCTTATAAAACTAGCGCAGGTCTACTTTTGGTTGAATTCTCAGAATTTTCAAAAATTGAAAAATATTTTTTATTGCCGCTTCCTACAACTACTATATTCAAGGTAGGGATTTATCTTATGAATGCAATCTCATTTTCAGAAGTAGAGTTTTAAATGAGGTCATGTAAAAATATTTTCAAAATGTATGAATACTTTCTGGGTAATTTTACGTGAAGTATAGGTAATTTTAAAAACAAAATTTTCTCAAAACGGCTCCCAATTATTTTTAATAGAATAGTACGAAGTACCCCAACAAAACGGTACAAGTCCAAATTGCACTAAACTCTGAATTTTCGAATATTGCTAAAATTACAAGTATGCGAAAAAACTGTTGTAGCACCACCAGTTCGCACGTATGCAGCCGTTGAGGATGGTTGAATTTTGGATCAATCTTATTAGACATTTCACACTTTCGAGTAATTCGATTCGACCATTGGACATTTTCACATGCGTGAAATTGGTCAAACACACTTGAATTTCTGGCACTGTACAGCACCGCATTCGACAGGAGACAGGATAAACGTGCCTTCCCAAGCGGAATTTTCCATCGTCCTTTTCCTTCATATGTAAGGAAGTCATGTAGAGTTCGTTCCAGATATTCGTCACAAGGCATTAGGACCGATCACCCGTCGGGAATGTGTTTTTCGTTTTCCCACCGGATGCTGCGCTCTCGTCGTCCATTATGCAGGCGGGAGAGGCGCCACATTGTCCCAGTCAGCTTCACTTCCGCCAGCAAGACTGCCTTCGCCGACGCCAACGCCGCCATCACGGCCTCCGCCACCGCCCCCATTCCAGAATCAACGGTCGGAGAAGGAACGTAATAGTTGTAACTAGGGGGCGGATTTTAATGAAATGTCATTTTTTTCCTTCTCACTTTAGAACAATGCCGTTTAGTTTAGAAATTATTTTTTTTCTACTCCCATTGTATAATTCTGTCATATGATAGCTGCAACCCGTTGCATAATGACACTCATTACGATATAGGTTTCATTATGATACAGGTTCTTGATCAATCACAGAGAAGTTTATAAATCAAGTATTTACACTTAATTAATTATGGAAAATATTTCTACTAAATGTTTCGTTCGATTGTGTACACTAAAATTGCAATTAATATATTATGCTTGTCAGTTTTAATTTCTTTTATTATTAGTAATTTTACGTGGAATATTACTTAAAATAAATTGGACCGTAATTTCACTTTGATCCTATTTGACTAGCGCAGTGGTAGTTATTGGAGAGAACATTTGACTGACGTTAAGATTTGAACGCAAGAGATTTCGTGTTAAATGTGGCTGCCGTGTGGTTACCTTTAAAACCCGACCAATTCTTTAGTTTAAAATGTCTAGTGAATCAGAAGTGCAGTTGACACCTCCAAAAATAATAGAAAAAGCGAAAATGATGAGTCGAAATTATTACTGCAACCTATGTACTCTCTCGCTTGCGGACTGGAACACCGAAGCCATCTGAGGTAAGGGTAGCTGTTCGCAGGTGGCCTTGGCTGAATCAACTGCTGCGAAATGTCAACTGCTACGAAACGATTGAATGTAAAAGTTTAACTTATAAAAGTTAGCATAGCATAAGTCGTAGAAAAAGTACTGTATGAAACTCAATGTAACGGGTATTAATACACTCGTGTGAAATTCACGATACAATCAAGGTACGAGCGAGTATCGTAATATGACACTAGTGTATTAATACTCATCATTACATCATTATTTCATAATGTTCAATTATGTTATCACAAAAAAACGATCCATTTTTATTCGTAATTGTTTGCTTTTTTTAAAATTTCCACTAATAAGTCATTCTTTAACTTTTCCGTCATTTTCGCTTATTTCATCGACTTTAATATAATTTTAATGGTACTTGCATCAAATAATATTCACTAGATATAACAAATGTTCTCCACAGATTTCCTGAGTAGCCTATTCGATTTCTTTGCTCAGAAATTGTCATGTCAACCGTTGTATGTAATCTAAGTTTCCTGTGACGCCTATTAGTGCCATTGTCGGTTCGGTAGGGATTAACTAAAGACAAAGATTTCCTGGTAAACAACAGACCAAACCAAAAGTTTGCGAGCTGAGTGTACTTGAACGAATCGAATAACCCTCAAGTACATCAGTAACGTAACCAGCTTGAGTTATTTCTCCGAACTAGTTATTATCACATTTTTACGTCATTTTTCTTTGGTTTTAGGGAATTTTAAAAATATTTTATTGATCTTTTTTTTATTTATTGATCATTAAGAGAATTTTATTGATCATTTTTGGTAATGTTTTAGGTCATCAAAATCCGCCTCTTAGTTATAACATAACTAGGTCAAAATAGCCCAAACCGTCGTGGTAACCGCAGTAGGTCAAATATACCAAAGTTTTCAGGAAGAAAGTAAAACGTTCTCTACTTCTCATTCTTGACAGTCGCTTTCACAAATGTAAAATCATGATATTCAGTTTTTCATTAGTCCTTATTCTTTCGACACCTATTGCAACTGCTGCAGTTCTCTTGATTGAGCACAATGGCGTAATAAACAAAAAAGTGGATATTTTTGACATACGACCTATTGCAGTTATCACAACGAAGTGATGGGCGTGGTAGAAATTTATATTCCGTGGCGATAGCCATTCAATACTTTTCATAATACCATCTTCTTGTAAAAACAATTATACATACAAACAAGAAATACCATTTCTTGGAAAAGTGTACTCATACACCACTTTAACTACAACTCAATTTTTTCGATCGTTAAATCGGTAATGGTGGACTGATGAGTGTTTAGCCGATACCGGCCGTTAAATCTTCTTCTTTTTGGTTGTTGTGTTATTCAATTGATTGATGGATTTATTATTTCGTGTTTTAGGGCGCATTAACTACTTCGGACATAACTCGCGCCAGTTTAGAGGGTTTTTTATTGCTATGTAAGGTCGCATCAACATCTAGGTCATTAGCGACCACTATTGGAGTTAACTTTATGGTAACTATGAAGATGAAACGAAATGGTGATGATAAGGGGTGAAGGGCCGAACACAAACACAACCATGGCCGAGACGGGACACGAACCCGCGACCCTTCGGTCCGAGATAACTACAACACTACTGCCTTAGCGATCTCGGCCATCGGACCGGCTAGTTTGGAGCTTGTTTTGAACACGGGAGGAGATTTTCCTCACTGGATAATGAGATCCGATTCTGACCTACACGTCAGCATGTAGCCCCTTCTTCAGGGGCACCGTCCCAGCCGGGACCATCTCCAAGCTCCCGATTGATCTTGTAGTGGTCACCCGCGTGCCTTTAAAAGGTCCGCCACAAGGACGCAGCCGTGGGTTGGCGGCGCCCCTGGAAAGTGCGGACGGTGCCCGACAGAGGGCGACACAGCCGGAGCCGGGCCAACCGTCACGTTCCAGTCAGCGCACCCGGGCACGCCACCGCCCCTACGGCCGGGCTACTCGGCGGACCTTTAGCCCGGAGGGGGTATAAAGCGGCCCCCGCCGAGAGAGGCCGGACGTTTCGGTATAACGGACTTTTCTTCTGGACATTGGTAATCTGGCACGTTTCCTGGTACTTTTCCCGGCTATTCTGGTAACTGAGCTTGTCTGTGGTATACTCTCTGTGTATTACATCGATGAATAAAAAAAACACTTTATGAACTTCACTTTTTTTGGTGACAACAGGTCTCACGTCATGTGAAGAGCATGATAGTGTGTCCGTAAGTAAGGGGAGAGGATAGGACAAGAAAGAGGAAGGAGAGGTCTGGCGCGGTGATTTGCCCAATAGTTAAGGTACTGGTAACCTACGTGACTAACCACCTTCGCAATTGACGTTCCTGGAAGCACTAATCAAGCTATCAGGAGGTTAAAAGGGATGAAAGAAAGTTACCACTGAGAGCAGCATATCAGTCAGTTGGATACACACAATGTCCATGTCAGAAGGCCTGCCACCTATCTAAAAACCTGCATAAAAATGATACATATTTTCAAATGCCATCAATTCCTTCGAATTTTTAATCGTCTTGAAATTAGTCAATCGTTATTTCCATCTAACGTGTGAAAACAATGCAGTTATTGTCCATTGATATTAAAAATTTAGTTCTGTGAAAAAAATGGATTTTATTTGATGTTGCAAATTTATCTATTGTAAATAAAGTTTGATAGAGTAATGGTTAATTTGAAACTGAATAACGAGACTATGTTAAAGAATTAAGAATGGACGAAATGGAAAAATGAATGTTTCGACTGTTAGTGTTTAGTTATCTTCAATCAATACTTATGAGTGACTTTTGTCACATTTATAAACACAATGGCCTGTGAAGAGACGGAAATTTTACAATGGCCTCCTGTATCAAGATTATGTTTGCCTCAATCTCCCCGGAAGAGGAACAACCGCCAAATACCCCCAGTAATCAATATAATTGCAATAATGACACTATCGAACCTACATATAGTTATCGATCACATATAGTAAACGGGTAACCTGCATGTAGCTCCGTATGTGTCTGTCTCACAGTTACACATTTGCCTCTCCACTAGCAATGCGGAATAGATAACAAAACATCTATATTGTCAAACATCTATGTTGATAATTAGAGGGCGGATTTTGATGATCCAAAACATCGCCAAAAATGATCAATAAAATGCTCTTAATTTTTTTTAATGTAAAAGCAAAGACAAATGATGTATACAATTTGATAAAAAATGTTTCAGATGAACAACTCAAGCTGTTGGATATGTTACTGATGGAATCGAGGCTTCTTCCTTTCGTTCACGTGCGTTCGGCTTGTAAACTTTGGGTTTGAACTGTTCTTTACCAGGGAATCTCTATCTTTAGTTATTGTAAAATCGGCCGAACTGACAATGGACCTCACAGGAAACTTAAATTACATACAACGGCTGACATTACATTTTCAGAGCGAAGAAATCCAACAGGCTACACAGGAATACTCTGGAGAATATTTGTTGCATCTCGTAAACATTATTTGAAGCAAATATCATTAAAATTATATAAAAATAGTTGAAATTTGCGAAAAATGCTGTAAAAATAACAGGAAAAGATAAAAAATGACTTTAGATGAAATCGACGAAAAAGGCAAAAAATATCAAGTATAATAATTAATTTTTTTTTATCATAACATAAAATTAATGTATATTCTAAAAGACATTGCTCCAAAGTGAAAGGAAAAAATGACATTTCCTTAAAATTCGCTCCCTATTAATAATACATTGGTCAAAAATCAATGTTTTTTATCGTTATCATCTAAGTTTCAAAGTAAATTCAGTAAATTCCAAAATTAAATTCACGGGAAACAAAATGTATTTTCACAGTGACCGTAAATATTAATTTGTAATTAACATTCAACATAAAACATAGTAAAAAACACCTCTCCATGTGCGAAATACGAGGAAAGACGATGGAAACTTCAAGGCATCAGAATCATCTGAAATAAGTGTGTCTGCTCTATGACGGTAGTTCGATAGTTCGAACACATGAAACCGGGAGCGGTAGCTCAGTGCATCAACTGATGTCACTGCAGCGCCTCTGGCCGGGAGATCCTAGGTTCGAGTTCTGTCGGCGGCAGGATTTTCGACACTAGCTTTTCAGCTAGGTCGAATTCAGTCGCTGCCTGGAGGAGAATTCTAGCGGCCGGCTGCTCTGATCGGTAGTTTTCCGTGGTTTCTCCGATCAACACCAGGCGAATGCTGGAGCAGTACCCTAACAAACGGGCCACGAACCGCGCGCGATCTTTCCTTCCTCTTTCTTGTCCTATCCTTTCCCCTTACACACACACTTACACTAACATGCACTACACTACCACATATTCCGGAAGACCGGTCGGGAGCTTAGAGCTTGTCCTAACTGGGGCGGTGCTTTGCTGGTGGGAGAGTCCTGGTTAGGGGGAAACCCGCTAGCCGACGGTAGGTCGGCGCCGGATCTCGCCATCCAGCGGGGAAGACCACCGCCATCTCCCAAGAAAAAGAGCATGCACTACACTAACGCGACTAAAGACCAAAGCAGTTGACGCACCCGGAAACACGAAAAAAACAACCCAAACCAATCGAACACATAAACTAACGGGGTACAATATGTGATTATAGGCACTTTTCATAAACGAACAAAACATTGAGCAGAAAACAACAATGCAAAAGAACATCGGCTTTAATACATCGATGTTCAAAACATTGTCATCATTGTCGCATCCCTACTCTCTACCATCCGAAACAAATGAGTGTCATTCGATGTTTCTCAATATGCCTTTTTTGAGGGGTGCTTAGGGCACCTAAGAAGCTTGGAAGTTTAGGGAAGTTTAAGGCACCTATGATCAAGATATCTTCTGATTCCTCTCCAGAAAACAAATTCATTGGCCCTTTTTATCCTTCCAGTATGTTCTGAAAGAGTTCTAGAAGGAAAAAGTATTTGCGAAGGTTTCAATGCGTTAACTTCACACGATGTGAATAAATGTTCTGTCGTTCTGGCATAATAGTAATCGTAATGACTTAATTACTCGGAAAGACGATCACTAATTCTAGTATTGTAATGAAACATTAAAATATTTTTAAAAGCATTTCCTTCAGAAAAAATTCATACACGTGACTGAACAAGCCAGGAAAGATATTTGTTTAAAATTTCTTTTTTATTATGAACTTACATTGAAAAAAATTTGTTTATATATTTATTCTCGAAAACAATTAAAAACTCTCTTATTATAGGAAGACGTGCATAAAGAAAAACACCGCCGCAGGCGATACGCTTAGGAAAGTGATATTCCTAACAAAATTTCTAAAAATCGTACTTTATCGTACACTTTATTCGTCAAAGAACGTATTCGTCATTATTACAGTAGAATTTAATAAAAAGGCTATAATAAGCATTTACATGTGTTTCCTATGAAAATAAATCAGTTCTTAATTTATTCTCAAGCATGGAGAAGTCGATTTTTTTCATACAGTTTCTCTAAGAGTTCCTCCAAAAATTGAAACAAATTCGCGTTGTAATAAAAAATCAAGGATCCTTACCTATTGGGCTCATGAACCAAAGAAGCCTTTCAGATACTCTGAGAAAAAAGCGTATTGCTTAATCAAGAACAAAGCTCGGTCGTAGGCCAATAACCCCTGAGTCAGGCAATTGAAACACTGTTTATGCTTGCCAACCGCTTTGAATATCCAATAGAATTCATGCGTCACTGACACAAAACATGCAGCGCACTGCTTCAAATTGGCGCTTATCAAGCCCTCTGTCGTATTATTTGAGCTGATATTGATATCCCACTTCAGAGAGAATTAATTCACTTCCGATGTCAACTACGGAGAAGTAACGGTGAAATCTCGGAGGTTTCAATAATGGAATAATCAGGGCGTATTGACATTGCAAACGATGTATGGATCGTCATTTGATATACGGTAGAGTCTTGATAATAACAAGGTCCGTTAACTGTGGGCGATATGCTGTTCGTTACTCATTTTCTGGGAAAGGTCACTTGAGGCGCGAGGCAAGCAAGAACTTATATTTTTATTTGTTCTCTATTATCTTTAATTACTTTAATAAAAAGGTAATTCATGTGATATTTACTTTCTCACTAACCGGTTCTTTGACAATATTTCACCCGTTTGTATGACAAGGTCCATAACTAAGCATTACATGGTGTAGGCACGATACTGTGAATGAAACAAAAATCTTTAAAATTTGTTAGCTGGCAGAGAGGATTAAATTAGGTTCATTAGGTAGCATGGAAGTTTAATGGAAGATTTAATAAAATTCAGAATTCTAGATCCTACAGCGTCTGAGGAGACTCATAGCATCAACCATTGTCACTGCAATGCCTCTGTCCTAGTGAAAGAATCTCGTCCGTGGCAAGATTTTTGATGCTAAATAATAATAGAAAAAGTAGTAGTCCAGGGGTCGTAAGTTCAAACCTCACAGGAGGCAGTGCTGGTGTTTTTCCAGCATGTTAAGCAATTATGTTACCAGCTAATACTGAAACCCTACTGACAACGGCCTTCTTAGCTCAGTGGCAGAGCACTGGTCTTGTAAACCAGGGGTCGTGAGTTCAAACCTCACAGGAAGCAGTGCTGGTGTTTTGCCAGCATGATAAGCAAATATGTTACCAGCTATTACCAAAAGCCTGCTGACAACGGCTTTCTTAGCTCAGTGGCAGAGCACTGGTCTTGTAAACCAGGGGTCGTGAGTTCAAACCTCACAGGAGGCAGTGCAGGTGTTTTGTCAACATGTTCAGCAAATATGTCACCAGCCAATACCGAAATCCTATTGACAACGGCCTTCTTAGCTCAGTGGCAGAGCACTGGTCTTGTAAACCAGGGGTCGTGAGTTCAAACCTCACAGGAGGCAGTGCTGGTGTTTTGCCAGCAAGATAAGCATATATTTAACAAACCAATACCGAAATCCTGCTGACAACGGCCTTATTAGGTCAGTGGCACAGCACTGGTATTGTAAACCAGGGGTCGTGAGTTCAAATGTCACAGGAGGCAGTGCTGGTGTTTTGCCAGCATGATAAGCATATATTTAACAAACCAATACCGAATCCTTTTACTTTTGTTCTGTACTTTGTTCCGTCAGTTCGATTGAGGCAGACATGGATTTTAATTTGCTATTGGCCGAGGTTGTTGCCCAAGAAAGTGAAGCTCCATTAAGAGAACTCTTCAACTCACACAGCAACATTCTCCAAGACTAAAGTTCTTAGTTGGGATTCGAATTGGCTCATTTTACATTTTCATCGAATTTAGCTCCAAAAAGCTTTTTTCTATTTCTAAACTTAAAAATTTCGTTTTCTTGGCAGAAATATCGTCAAATTAGGAAGTGCTTGCTACTGTAACGATGTATTTGACAAAAAATTATTTCTCTGATGGAATAAAAATTTGGAAACATTCTTGGCCAAATGAATAGATGTAGAAGAAATAATATTGCAAAATAAGTAAGATTTGTCCAAACAAAATTTATTCGTTCCGTTTTTACTAAACGCATCAAACAGCGCGCGTACGATGAACACGAGACAATTATGATGAAGATTAATCATCTAAATTAATGATGAAAACTTTTCAATTTTTATAATAAAAACAATAAACAGATACAAATGCCATAAAGAGCTGCAGTAAAATTACTACAGCTGGAAACACCAATTCGCAAAAATAGTTCCATACTAATCGCTTCCTCCGTATTAATATAAAACTATCATAAGGCCCCTACCAACATAAACAAAATTTTAGTAATACAGAATCAATTCTGTAAAACAATATCGAACGTCCTATGGCCCGTTTCGATCCACGCACTGCCTAAGGAATTTAACCTTGAAGCGGTAGTACAAGATATCTATCTTCCACTCCAGCTGAAATCAAATCCCAAAAACGGCATATAAAATGGGTCATTTCCTTATACCATTACATAGAAAATAATGCAAATACTAAAATGCATTTTTCTAAAGCGAAAACAAAAAAAAATGACATTTCATTAAAATCCGCCCCTAGTGAGAAAAATATGCTTTGTTGTCATTATTTTGTTTCACTAACATTACAATATCAACATTACTGTGTTTCAATCAGATAGTGATTTTTTGGGAACCCTCCTTATGACGGAAACCTGCAGAGACAGAAAAATTTTTAAGGAACTGTGACGTTCCAGGTTTTACTATATATTTCATCAAAGAGTAAAGTCACCACATGGCGGCCAGACCTCCGAACTTCCTCAAAGTGTGTTGGAGGCTGACGGCCACATGGGAACGAACAAAGGCCGGCGAATCACAAAGCCTTTGGGGAGCTGTGAGTCTGACGTGCCGCTGTGGCACCCCATGACGCAAGTCGAGCAGGACAGTGGAGACTGACCGCCCGTGATCGGCCATGTGGTCCCAGGAGCCTCCCGCACTTCTCAGTGTGACGTGGGAATACACAATAATCACAGACACGAGCTTCAATGATAAATATGTACAGGTTTATTCACAATATGTACAGTAATAATTTAAGTTACTCAGCTCTGGTAGATCTTTACTTCCCTGATCGCAGGAGCGATCCTTAAAAATGAATAACTGACTCGTGGCCCGCGCCACTCCTCAGCGAGCCTCCCGCACACAGCAGACAGCTCCGGCGACCTCTGTCACCAGTGGATATAGTCCACAACGGCGTCCCAACACATGGTTTGCCGCACGAGCCTAGCTCGGCTCCGCACCGCCCTGGGCGCAAGTTTTTGTGCGTTCGCACGAGGGTTCCCTCTCAGCTCAACAAACCCCACCCCCGCGCTCTGCGTTCGCTCTTATATAGCTACCACCCACGTGACCTGAAACGTCACTGGGTTTTGCACACGGCCCGCGCTGACCGCTTTGCCAGGCATTTTTGGATATCCATTTCCATGGATTCCAAGAATTTGTCACGCGGCACGCGGCAAAAATGCGCTGTCCCGCACTTTGGGCATCCCTTTCCCTAGCTCTTAGGATTTCTCAGAATACCTCGGCGTGTCACATCCTGCCTGGCCCCTGGCGTCTAATCCTCTGCCGCCGCCCCATTGTGGCGATTTCTAGCTGTAGCCTTACAATACGTTACATCAGAGAGGCCAGGGGTGGAGGATCGCATGACCGCCAAAACGTTAGCTGCACAGGGAGGCGGGAGAAGAGTTCGTTTTGAGATTGCCTCGCGTGCGGACGCAACTACTGCCCCGGAGGCGGTGTTTTCCTTGTGACACGGTGACTGCGTGGCACTGGGTGTCTGGGCAGCGGCGTCTGGGTGGCGGATGCACTAGCCAGGAGACGGGGAGCAGTGTGCGTGGGAGTCACGAAAGTAGATTGCGAACGCAACCCCAGAGCTGTAAATATTGTAAATACACAGATCTGCAAATAGAGCTCGTGACTGTGTAGTCATTTCGCTACCACGACGCCACAAAAGCGTTCCCGGCGAGCGCTCTCTTCGGAGTCTCGTACGCTCCCAGGCATTGCAGCATGTCACGCTCTGAAGGGGAGTATGTAGTGGAATTTTGACGAAAATTTGAAAAAAAAATGGTTTTTCAATTTTTGTATCTTGAAAGGGTGCTGTTGTTGCCGTTTGGCCGTATCTCAAATTTAAAAGCCTTTTTTTTTTTAGTATTTAAATTTGTCATGCCTCCTGTCATGGCAAATTCAACGCGCGTCTGTTTATAAAAATACTCTTGCAAATCTGAGTTAAATGTTAGATTTCGAGTGGAAGAAGAGGATAAAAATGTGGAAGATCTTAGCAAACAGGCAAGAAAGAATAACAGAAACTTCAAGAAGGAAACGGAAGAGGAGGACACAGATTATATCAAAGTTTGTTGTAGAGGTTGGTGGAAGTCACTGTTTACTTTGAAGGCCATTTGCCGCACATTTATTTCCAGTAGATATTGGTGCATATATCCCAAAAAGTACTTAAGGTAATACTTCTAAAAATTAGGTCGTACACAAATAAATGTGTTCTTGATCTTAGATTTGTTTTCATGTAAAATTATCTTTAAAAAACTAAAAAGAAATTCGAAATTTCTTTTTTTTTACTAAAACATTTACATGTGGCAAAAAATCATAACTTTTAAATGGAAAGCGTTAAAACAAAAAGCAATTGTCTACCGTATTGAAAAATCATTAGATAAAAGTGCTGTAAAATATCAAAGATGTAACTTTCATTTTTCTTGAGAAAAGTGCACCTTATATTTGAAGATTTAACATTACCAGAATTCTACATACTCCCTTTAAGCTGTTTTGGTGCGTTTACTCTTTGGCCGCGTGTCGCTTACGATTCAACACGGGACCCGCGTTGTTTCCACGCAGCATCGAGCCACCGGCTTAGAGTTGGCAGCGCTATAGGAGCGCCGCCGCTTTAGGAATACCAATTTTCTGCCTTCGTCTGAAAGTAGCTGCAACTTAATTTCATCAATTTCGCGTGTTATTGAAAGTACACAAGATCAGTCAATTAATGAAGATATTGAATACATTATTTCTTTGAACTCGGTGAATAAGCTGATAACATTTAAACAACACATAAAAAAATCTCAATTTTACAACAGAGCAAAAACCAGCGTTAAACTAATGCTGTAAATCAGGGATAAATGATATTCAGACATAACCTACACCCAAATAGTTCCGTTTTAATATCACCTTGGTTTAAGTATCATTACTCCTTGATTTACTTCACTTGAAAGTTAGTTTTTGCTCCCCTGTAAAACTAAGGGTTTAGAACTTATCAGCTTCTTAGCAAGCTAGCTAGTGCTAGTGCCTTGTTTTACGTGGCGAGACTCGGGCCATCAGGCCCGCTCTTCCGCTTATTCACCGGGATCAAAGATTTGTGATGTTTGTGGGAATTTATTTTCATTTGGTGATAGTTTTGTTGATTAAAAATGTACATGTAAAGAGTCCTTAGTGGAAAGTTGGCCGTTTTGGAAGGAAGTCTCACTTTCTGTCTCTCTTCTGCACACGGTGTGTGCAATGATCTTCCCGGCAGAGCCTGCAGCTATTTAGAGTTATATTGCTATCGTCGCAGTGAATACGAGAGTGTGTGGAAGATATTTCAGTATTTAAATATATATATATATATATATATATATATATATATATATGTGTGTGTGTGTGTGTGTGTGTGTGTGTGTGTGTGTGTGTGTGTGTGTGTGTGTGTGTGCAGTGAAGTGAACGTGCGAAGTGAAAAAACTATTATCACCACTAGATGCAAAAATAACAATGAAGATCATGAAATGAACTAGAGTAAAACGCGATCAAACAATAGTTGAAAAGTATTAAAAAGTGCTGGAGAGTGATCATCGTATTTTCGAAACCTAATTCGTTTTTGTTTTATATAAGTTCTATTACTGGCAATTACCTCAACGCAGAACTAACAAAAATCTCGAGAGTCCACTAGAAACTAAAGCCAGAGCCATGTGTTCAGGAGGTGACGTAGTGTCTTGTCACGGACACTACGCATTAAATTTAGTTTTAATTAATTTACATGAATTATTGTATTTTAATTTTGGGAATTGCATCTTCGTCATTCGATGAAGCTGCAACCCTAGTTTTGGGGGCACAAGCCGCCGCTCTACGAACATCTTAATATATGTAGAATATAAAATTATTATTTATTTTCCTGACTATAGATTTTTCAATACATCAGACTGTTTTTAAAGACAGAAAATCATATACTTGGCTTTTTCAAATGTGGCAGCTGAGGGAAGTATCTCCAAGATGATACGATTTTTGAGTCATTCTCAGTCCTGCCCCTTAGAGTCGCTTGATCTGCAGCACTGCTAGATGCGGTCGCGATCATGCGACATCTTGCGGCAAGACCAAGAAAGACGCCAAAGTCATGCCGAATTCCATCTTGGAGATACTATCCTCAGCCGCCACGTTAGAAAAACCCAAGTATATACTTGGATTTTCGTAACGTGGCGGATGGCAGTAAGTCATTTTTACACCTCCTGCCTTATAAAATTAATCTTTTTTTTTTTTGGTTTATTTAAGGTCGCATCAACATCTAAGGTCATTAGCGACCACTATTGCTGTTAACGGTATGGTAACTATGTGGATGAAACGATATGGTGATTGATGATAAGGGGTGAAAGGACGAACACAAATACAACCATGCCCGAAGCGGGACTCGAACCCGCGACCCTTCGGTCCGAGATCACTACGACACTACTGCCTTAGCGATCTCGGCCACCGGGCCGGCAAAACTAATCTTTATAACAGTGATAAGCACATGTTTGAGGCCACGAGCCCCGTTGAGAAGGACGTTCGCGAATTAATTAAAAAGATTCATTTTATAAGGCGGGAGGTGTAAAAGTGATGTAATGCCATCCGCCACGTTACGAAAACCCAAGTATAATTTGGCGGCGGGATAGGAAATCTGCAGACGTCACCGCAGCACCGCCGCCGCCGCCGCCGCCTCAACGAAGCTATTTGCTCAATGGCTCCTCAGCCGCCCCTCTCGCTGCGGCTCCTCCAGGCCCAAGGCCTTCGCTCCCCCCCCTCCCCCCCAGCACTTGTTCACGTCGCGCAGGCGGCGTTGCCAGCGGCGGAGCCACTCTGACGAATGCGGCGTCGGAAAATATTTCAGGGGGCACAGATATTTAAGGGGAATGGGGCTAATAGACGCATACAGCTTAGAGCAGTTACATTTTTATTATTTTTTTTATTTAACACTTTTTTCTCCGTTAAAATCAAACTCCACAGCAGTGAAAATGAACTGACACACAGAAATATCTTTCTTCTCCGAAATCTAGAAACTCTCGGTCAGAGGAACTGCAGTGACATCATCATGCCCTGAGCCAACTAAGTCGGTAAGAACTATACTCCGATTTAAATGATAACTATAAAGGTTAATATCTGGAAGGACAGGGAGATACTGTATTCGGATCGGGAGCTCCGTTACGACTTAAAACGTTTGTATTGAAGCTCTCGAATGGACGGTAGTCCCCACCCCCTTCTCCCAAATCGTGAGCTTGATGAGACACTAAATTTAAATCGAATTATGGTGCTACTACCGAATAGTACAGTCTTTCTCATACTAGTTAGTTTTCTAAACTCTTTAGACTTTGACAGCTTTTTGGTTCTTCTAAAGGCACCACTCGGCAGCGCTTCCGAGTGGCGCGTCTGCTGGCAAAGCGTTGGTTAAAATGCAGGGCTTCACACGAGCGGCGCAGAGGCGCTCTCCCACCACCACCACCAGCGCATATTCGCTCCTGCGCCACCGCCAGCAGAACACAATTTTCAGTAGTAGCCTTCACACACGGAAGCGTCACTATAGCTAACCTAAAGCTAGAAACCTACAGGACCCTTCACACAGAGCCACTCAGCAGTGTTTCCGTATGGCGCATCTGCTAGAAAAGCCTTGATTTAAACGAAGAACTTCAGACGAGCGTCGTAGTCGTGCTGACCCTTCACACAGAGCCACTCAGCAGTGTTTCCGAATGGCGCATCTGCTAGAAAAGCCTTGATTTAAACGGAGAACTTCAGACGAGCGTCGTAGTCGTGCTGACCCTTCAAACAGCAGTGTTTCCGAATGGCGCGTCTGCTAGAAAAGCCTTGATTTAAACGGAGAACTTCAGACGAGCGTCGTAGTCGTGCTGACCCTTCACACAGAGCCACTCAGCAGTGTTTCCGAATGGCCCGTCTGCTAGAAAAGCTTTGATTTAAACGGAGAACTTCAGACGAGCGTCGTAGTCGTGCTGACCCTTCACACAGAGCCACTCAGCAGTGTTTCCGAATGGCGCGTCTGCTAGAAAGGCCTTGATTTAAACGGAGAACTTCAGACGAGCGTCGTAGTCGTGCTGACCCTTCACACAGAGCTACTCAGCAGTGTTTCCGAATGGCCCGTCTGCTAGAAAGGCCTTGATTTAAACGGAGAACTTAAGACGAGCGTCGTAGTCGTGCTGACCCTTCACACAAAGCCACTCAGCCCGTGTTTCCGAATGACGCGTCTGCTAGAAAGGCCTTGATTTAAACGGAGAACTTCAGACGAGCGTCTTAGTCGTGCTGACCCTTCACACAGAGCCACTCAGCAGTGTTTCCGAATGGCGCGTCTGCTAGAAAAGCCTTGATTTAAACGGAGAACTTAAGACGAGCGTCGTAGTCGTGCTGCTGTGACCCTTTTAATAAGTGGCGAATTCCGCCCACCGCAGCAGCGCAGACGCACGTCTGCGCCACCGTCAGCAAAACAGTTCTGAATCGCAGCCTTCACACTAGACCACTCGGGCGCGCCACTGAACCTCTTTTTACTCAATAACTGCCTGGCGGCCGGCGGCGCCCACAGCTGTCTGAGTCACTAGTTCTTTCACGGGCGCTTCTCGAGATCGCTAATGTGACCCCTTGTGAAGGCAGAATTAGAGTGCGCCACTACCTGTCCTTTAGTTAGCCCTTGCAGGAACAGTTACAATCACCATCCTTCAAGAAGATGGCTGCTGGACATCACGAAATATTACTGTGGTCATCGAGATGGCAAAAGAGAGTGCGGTATGGGAAGTAAATGGGAGGGGGATTGTAGACGAGTGTACTATGTGTGTAGGGGGTCCAAATCTCAGTTTTTTTCCCTCGGAATTTCAAATTTTTGAACTGATAAAATTGGTTTAATTTTTTTTCACTATCGTCCGCATTGTTTAAAAATATGAAAAAAATATATTATAGAATGTTATAAGACACATTCTAGGGGGAAAAAACTTAGACAATTTCCAACATTATCACGTCGAAAATCCATTTCAATTTTTTTTCTATTTAAATTTTGCGTATTCAGTTTGATACATGCAGTAGAAGCTGAAAAAAAACATAAAAAACACATTTCTCATTGTATCACTGCAGTAGATGACACTAGGACGCTATTTTTTTAGGAATCTACGACATTTTTTATTGTCTTTCATGTGAGTATCGCGATTATCGATTTGGTTTGGGGGCAATTTTCACCACCTTATTCGGCTATACAGTTTCACTGTGGCTTTTCGCGATTTAAAAATACGGGAATGTGGTGGCGCAATTCTGACTTCGGATTCAGCGCGGTGACATACGAGAGTTTGTACTTAGACAAACGTGTTAAATCTGTGGGTTCGACAACTTTGTGTGTGTGTGTGTGTGTGTGTGTGTGTGTGTGTGTGTGTGTGTGTGTGTGTGTGTGTGTGTGCTCGCGCGCGTTTTCACTCGTTCAGTTCGACTAGAGCAGCCCATTAACCACTGACTTATACAGAAATTATATTTTTATGTAAATATTAAATAAATATAATTAACAACGCATAAACCATCATAATAAATAATAATACTTTTCAGATATCCATAAACTGGACATTCTTCAGACCAAAATGGATGGAAAAAATCGAGTTTCGACCGTTGAATGAAGTCCATTATATATTTTTTTTAATAATCCAATCAGATAATAAAAGTTTTGTTAAATGTCCTGATAATTTTTTACGTTTTTGAGAGTTAAATCACAATTAAAATTTAATAAAAGCGACGACCGTCAAATCTCCAACCATTCCGCGTGATCACGAATGATTACTAATCCAGAATTAAAATCATCGATGTATAAAAACATCGATGATTAAAATCATCGGTTTTTAAAATCATGGACAGTTTGGGGGAAAATTTTATTAACATCCATGATTTCATTTTGAACATCGACGTTTAACCAGATCAATGTTTAAAACCATCGCCGATTTTGGGGAAACATTTTATTAAGATCGACGATTTAATTTTCAACATCCAAATTTATAAATTCCAATATTTAAAAACATCGATGGTTTTGGGGCGAAATTTTATTAACATTGACGACTTCATTTTGAAATCGATGTTTAAAAATATCAGTGTTTAAATACATCGATAGTTTTGTGGAGAAATTTTATTAATATTGACGATTTAATTTTGGACATAGATATTTAACAACATCCATGTTTAAAACTATCAATATTCAAATATATCCATGGTTTTGAGGCGAAAATTTATTAACGCCCACAATTTCATTTTGAATATCAATCTTTAACAACATCAATATTTAAAACCATCGCCGATTTTGGAGCGAAATTTTATTATTATCAAAGATTTCATTTGGAACATCGATGTTTAAAAATATCAATGTTTAAAAACCGATGATTTTGGGGGCAAAATTTTACTAGCATCGATGATTTAAATTCGAACATCGACGCTTTAAACCGATGTCGATGTTAGAACTGTTGGCGATGTCGCATTTTACCCTCCAGCGCTCAATTCGTGTTCCAGCACTCCGCGCCGCAGAGGACCCGCTGGCGGCGGCGGCGGCGGCGGCTGCGGGCCGAGCGGCTTGGGGTGGTGGGGTGTGTGGGGAGGGGGGAGGCAGGGGGCGTGGCGCGCGTGACCGCCCGAAGGCCAGCCCGCCGCCGCCGCCGCCCGGTCGAGTTTGGACGGGAGCCAAAGGAGCGTCGTGCAGCGGCTGCGGCAGCGGGCGAAAGTCACGGGCGGACGCCGCGGAGAGGAGAATGAGGCTAGCTCACAGTGGAGGATTTCATTATAGTGACTGCTGACGTTCCATCAGGTGGGACGTGCTTATCCATTCGGGAGCTTCAGTGCCAAAAATGATGTCGTTACGAAGCTCCCCAGTGGATAAACGCATCCAGCTGGTCAAAACTCAGAAGTCACTGTTCTTCAAGTATATCGTCTTCTATATTATTTCTATAGTATACATACATTTTGTGGCTTTAAAACGCAACGAATCTTTCTAAATGATGTCTCGAAAGAAATCATTTCGCGGACACGATACGAATTGCACTTTGAGTTAAAAATATGAAGGATTTGTTTTAAAAAACGTATCTACATATACACATTAAATGCAACCTGCAAAACTTGGCCGCAGTTTTGACTTTACATCGTTAAATAACTCTTAAATGAAGCATTTTAGAGAATTAAAAACTAAAATATTGAGGCCAAACGCCTCAATGAAACGTTCCCCACACCGAAATCTACAGGATGAGGTCTTCTTGGAAATTCTATTTCATTTTTGCTGGTACGACGCTTCTCAGTTCTACCCCACCTGTTCAGAACCTTTAGAATCTGCAATTGGGTGTAAAATTAAAATAATTGCGTGATATTCTATGCGATTAAATTACACTGGTGTAACTCTCTGCTCGGTAATAATGTTAAATAAGAATAGATTGTATTGACAAGGGTGTATTATATTGTTATCAATTACCAGGAGAGATATAGAACAAGTGTCGGAGGAAAAGAAGAAAAATATATATTACAGGCTTAAAATGGAAATGGAAAAATAAGGAAGAGGGCTGAGTTTGATGTGCGAGAGTTCTCGCACGGGTACCATAGATACTACTTATTTGCCTAGGGAATCCTTAAGTATCGCGGACTGTTGAAATTGATTGATTGATTGATTTTTTCGTGTTTCCGGGCGCGTCAACTGCTTCGATCATTAGTCCCGTTAGTGTAGTGCATGTTTTTTCTCGGGAGATGGCGGTGATCTTCCCCCCGCTGGATGGCGAGATCCGGCACCGACCTACCGTCGGCTAGTGGGGTTTCCCCCTAACCAGGACTCTCCCACCAGCGGGGCACCGCCCCAGCCGGGACAAGCTCTAAGCTCCCGACCGGTCTCCCGGATATGTGGTAGTGTAGTGCATGTTAGTGTAAGTGTGTGTGTAAGGGGAGAGGATAGGACAAGGAAGAGGAAGGAAAGATCTCGCGCGGTCCGTGGCCCGTTTGGTAGGGTACTGCTCCGGCATTCGCCTGGTGTTGATCGGAAAAACCACGAAGCTACCGATCCGAGCAGCCGGCCGCTAGAATTCTCCTCCAGACAACACTGAATTCGACCTAGCTGAAAAGCTAGTGTCGAAAATCTGCCGCCGTCAGGACTCGAACCTAGGACCTCCCGGTTAGAGGCGCTGCAGTGACATCATTGATGCACTGAGCTACCGCTACCACTGTTTAAATCTATATTACTCATTTCCAATGGCTGGCCAGCTAGATCAAATTGAACCTCTATCTGAAGGAGAACTATAGCGGCCAGTTCGCTCTGATCGGTAGTTGGCCGTGGTTTCTCCGATCGGCCCCAGGAAATGTCGGGGCCCAACCAAACGGGCCACGGACCGCGCGTGATCTTTCCTTCCTCTTCCTTGTCCTATCCTTGCCTCTTACACACACACACTAACATGGACTACTGTCAGAAATTACGTTAAATTCAATGTAGGTTTAATGTACGGATGTACATGAATTTTAATGTACCTTGTAGATTAAATGGAGGTTAATGTACATGAACATTAAATTTAATGCTTAAATTATAATCAACGTAGATTAATGAAAGCCTGTTAACTTAACTTGTCTACATTTAATTTAATTCTGCCCGTTCATTAAATTTAATATACAAGTAAATTAAAATTACTGTACGTGTACATTAAATTTAATTTACGTACATGCAAATTACTTTCATATACTTTACATTAAAAGTATAAAAGCAAAAATTTCCGACAGTGTACACTACCACACATGACGGGATCTTAGAGTTCGGAACAGTGCTCCGGTAGTGGGATATACCTCTTATTCGATAAACAGCGAGTAGCGAGTGACCGCTCGTTGAATCCCGAGTAGTGTGGATGCGTTGCTCGCTATTTGCCGAACGACGACCATTCGTTGTTCGTCATGAATAGACTCCACATATTCGACATTCGGCGAGTAGCGAGCGACTCCGAATAGTGTGGACGGGTTGCTTGCTAATGGCGAACGACGACCAACGATGTTGCTCACCATGAGAAGACTCCACATATTCGGCATTCGGCGAGTAGCGAGCGACTCCGAATAGTGTGGACGGGTTGATTGCTATTTGCCGAACGACGACCATTCGTTGTTCGCCATGAGGAGACTCCACATATTCGGCATTCGGCGAGTAGCGAGCGACTCCGAATAGTGTGGACGGGTTGCTTGCTATTTGCCGAACGACGACCTACGATGTTGCTCACCATGAGGAGACTCCACATATTCGGCATTCGGTGAGTAGCGAGCGACTCCGAATAGTGTGGACGGGTTGCTTGCTAATGGCGAACGACGACCAACGATGTTGTTCACCATGAGGAGACTCCACATATTCGGCATTCGGCGAGTAGCGAGCGACTCCGAATAGTGTGGACGGGTTGCTTGCTAATGGCGAACGACGACCAACGATGTTGTTCACCATGACGACGACCATTCGTTGTTCGCCATGAGGAGTTCCATTATTGAGCCCAGCATCTGGCGAGTAGCGAGCGACTCCGAATAGTGTGGACGGGTTGCTTGCTAATGGCGAACGACGACCAACGATGTTGTTCACCATGAGGAGACTCCACATATTCGGCATTCGGCGAGTAGCGAGCGACTCCGAATAGTGTGGACGGGTTGCTTGCTAATGGCGAACGACGACCAACGATGTTGTTCACCATGAGGAGACTCCACATATTCGGCATTCGGCGAGTAGCGAGCGACTCCGAATAGTGTGGACGGGTTGCTTGCTAATGGCGAACGACGACCAACGATGTTGTTCACCATGAGGAGACTCCACATATTCGGCATTCGGCGAGTAGCGAGCGACCGTTCGTTGAATCCCGAGGAGTGTGGATGAGTTGCTTGCTATTTGCATAGCGGTGAATATTCGATGCTCGCCCTACCCACTGCGCGTCGATTTTTAGGTCACATCAAAGGGGCGCTCCATAAATTACATGAGGCGATTTTGGCGATTTTTCTACTCCCCCTGCCCCCTCGGAGAGATGTCGTAACGTTTGGCTAGATCCCGTCCCCCCTTCTAATCTCACGTGAGATGTTTCAAAATGCGTATTTTTTAATGTAAAAAGTTAATTTGTGATAGATTGCTTTGGCATTTATTTAAAAAATATAATTTGCTTAATTATATTTATTAAGACTAGATATGACTAGTATTTAGAAAATATAGTGAGTGAATTACAATGAATATTATTGCACTTCTAAAAACGCTCAGCAATTTTTCTTTTAAATTTCTGTAAAAATACAGATAATGAAATTTATCTCATTAATGATAAAAAGTTTGGTAATTTTTTTTAGATTCTTTTTCTCAGTATACTATGTTACTTATTGTAATATTCACATAATCGCGATAAAAATTATTGTGCAAGATTTACCCATATTTTAGTATAGAAACGTGTTTTACTTAAATTGTCTCAGTTTTCTCGCAATTTGGCACTGTTTTTAGCGAAAAATTACGTGATATTTGCCGAGAACTCCCCCTCTCCCTCACGTAAGATTAGGTGAGATTAGCATGACCCCCCTCCCCCTAAAGACCTCACGTAATTTATGGATAGCACCAAAGGACACCAACATTCGCCGAGCACGTCAGCTGTTCGGGATTGGGCGAGCAGTAGCTCGCTGCTCGGCGAATGCCGAATGTGCGGAGCTACGTCTATATCGAAATAACGACACAAAGCAAAGGGATGCAATCGGATGGCATCCGTGATGAAATATACTGTTCGTCGTTTGTTAAAGACAACGAAAACAAATGAGTTCTAGCTAAAAAAGTCAGTTGAGTATTCCTATTCCAAGAATAGTTATTTAAGATGCGAGAAATAAAAGTGACATTTTATTTTGTAGTTTTATTTCGCGTTTTATTTAGTGAGAAATATTGTGGCACGATGGCATAGGCCGAGTGGTGCAATCCTATGAACAAAATAAAATCACTTTTATCTCGTGTCGTACACTATTTTTAGGCAGCCCTGCTGACTTTTGTTAAAAATTCAAATGGACAAATCACGTCATTACGTATTATGTTACATTAAGGACAGCAATAGTTGGTGCAGTGAGACAAAAGCGTTTCTTTTGTTGATTTCACAGGTTTATCTGAACACTTCAGAATTGTCTCACTTTTAACATTGCTACTAAAAATTCAACTTTTAACCCATAGTGCATGTCTTAAAAGTTACTGCTTTATTAATGGCTGTCTAAAAAAATATTACTTATTTATGTGATTTTCATAAGAATATGGGTGTAATTACGGAAAAAACTGGACAATACCCGATCGATATCACAAATATTGACCTAATGACGCGGATAACTATTATCGTATGACATTTGACCTTTCAGGGAGAAGGCATAATCGCTGTAATTCGGAAGTCAGAAATCCCAACATGGGGTTTCCCCAGTAATGCATTTGTGTTGAAATGTAATGATGATTATATAAGTGCGAAAGGAGAAGAAGATGAGGGAAATGAGAGGAAAGGTAAATGGGATAAACCCAAGCACACTCGATTCAATTCAATGGTGCATTATTATTCGCGGCAAGGCTCACGCCATCAGGTCTGCTCTTCCGCCAACCACGAAATTTCCCGAAGCTCCCTTCGGCACCAAAAAGAGGTATCAATCTGGCGACGAAACGGGCAAGTGAATTTAGCTTTTAGGTTTGAAGAAATTTTATATGCAGTAAATCTATAACATGAGATAGCCGGCTTTACTTCCCTTCCGAAGGCAGGCGTACGAAAGGTTTTTTCGCTCGTAATAATCCACGGCTTCGATCGGGTTTCAAACCGCGAACTTGAGTGTGATAATCCAAAACGTACGGTAACCGTTACGCCATGAAAGCAGATCATGTTGCGATTCCCCAATGTTAGAGTACTACACTAACATTCGCCTGGTGTTGAACGGAGTAACCACGGAGCAGCTGGCCACTAGAATTGGATCAGAGCAACTGGCCACCAAATACCTGGCCGGAGGCGCTAGCCGAATTCGTTTACTACGCTCCGTGAAGTCACGAAGGATAAGCGAATTCGAGACTCGCGGGTTCCTGGTTGGGTGACCGGCTAGCGCGTTTTATTTAACGGCGTTGGGCCTTGGCCGAAGGGATAAAAGGCACTGACTGACTGCCACGTGACGAGACTCGACAAATACAGTAATTACTCTAACAGTAATGATAGAAATTACTTGGTAACGGAGGATTACTCCAACAAAAGCGCTCAACGTCCAACAAGGGTTAAGAGACGCGTTGCGTCAACAATGACGCAACACTATTTTTTTATTAAAAAAATTAAAAAAGAATTCTCCAGACAGCGGCTGAATTCGAGTTAGCTGTCCAGATAGTCTCAAAAATCCTGCCACCGTCAGTACTCCAACCCCAGGACCTCCTGATCGCAGGCACTACAGTGACATCAATTGAAGCCCTGAGCCACCTAAGCCAGTACCAGAGTTCGAGTTTGAGTTAACGATGATTAGCAGGTTCGTGTTAACGTCGTCTGCCAGGCGACGCAACTAGTGACGAAAGCTTGCTCGAGCCCCTTCCCTTTACTCCTCGTTTCTGAAACTGTGTGTGCCTTTATTGTGTGACAAGCTCGTGAAATACACGTGTCGCTGTGCGCGTGTTTATTTCAGATATACGCCATTTTAACAGGCGTCGTCCAGTAGACTACACCTTTGTAGTTACATCAGTTGCGCTACAGTGGCTAACACTGTAAATAAATACAAAATCCTACTCTTGTAGCATTTGTTTTGTTCTGGACATTTAGCAATCATAACCGGACGATGGCGATCATATCAAAGGTCGTGTGACGAGATACTTCTAAGAACGCTTCTCAAAAGCCATGTGTACACGCAAGTGTCTGCTGTGAAAGTCAAGTCATTTAGGTGCATCTCTAAAAACATTTTAAAATGAATTTGTAACTCCATATCATATGTTTAGTTCATTAAATTTAGTGTTTCATTGTAATAATGAGTTTTTCTGTATTTTTACCCAACGTAGTATGTGATTGGGAGAGGTGGCTCAAGGTATTAATTGATGTCACAACAATGCCTCTGACCAGGAGGTCCTAGGATTCGAGTCCCGACAGTGGCAGGATTTTCGACATTAGCTAGACAACTAAGTCCCTTTCAGCCGCTGTCTGGAGAAAAATTCTAGTGGCCAACTGTTATTGATCGGTAGTTTTCCATTGTTTCTCCGGTCAACACCAGACGAATGCTGGAAATGAACCCTAACAAGTGGACCATAGACCACGCGCGATCTTACCTTCCTTTTCCTTGTTCTATCCTCATCTTACACTAACATGCACTACACTACAACCTATGCCGGGAGGCCGGTCGGGAGCTTAGAGCTTGTTCTAGCTGGGGCGGAACCCCACTTGTGGGAGATATCTGGTTGGGAAAACCCTGTCAGCCGTCCGATAGAAGAGGTCCGATTCGGCCAAGAGGAAGGTCACAAAATGGCGTCTGAAACATTGTTAACTGTGCCTAGGACGCAAAAGGTCGCAGGTACCAAGGACGCGGCGTCTATCGTGCAGCCAAGTACTTGATTACAAAAGCCTTATTTTTAAACTATGGGCCAGAAGTTAAAAAAATGCAAAAAAAATTCACAAGTGTTCTGAGATGAAGGTTTAAGATTTTTTCACGTTTTCTTCACTAGATGGGTGTGGGTGGTGGAATGGGAGTTAGGAAACCTTTCAAAAATATAATTTTATGTTATAATTATGATGTAAAAAGTTTCCCTAAATCATTCATTTGATTTAAGGGATTTTTTACCATTTCATCCGGGGGTACCCTTTGCCATCACTACGTGTGAGACATGGAAAGCACAAATTCTACACAAACGCAAGGAACTACAAATAAAATACAAACAATTATACTGGTTGCTAGGAAGAAAATCTGTGCTGGCTACAGAGAATAAACTAATTAATATTGTTAATATTGTAATGAAGTAATACATCAAATGTTTTGTCAACATGTGCTTGTTGCAAGTGTGTAATATGATAAAGGAAGATCACCAGTGGGTGACCTCTCCATGCAAGATTGGAATTTTGACAGCATATTTATTTATTGTTCTTGTTTTGAACAAATTCTTAATTTACAAATTTAATAAAAACATGTGAGAGCCTCAAAAGGTATGTATACTACTGAAATATACTGCTTCGATATTGACATCTGAACGGCTTATTTTTGGACGACCAGTATGTTTAGCATCACCAGTAGATCCAGTCTTCCTGAATTTTTCAATTATTCTTTTCACAATTGACGAAGTTAAATCAATATTCCGAGCTATTCTGTACGAAATTTTCGAACTGTGGCCGCCAAATTTTCATTATTTTTTAAATATTCTTCAACAATGAAAACACGTTGTTCTGTCGTGTAACGCTCCATTTTTACTAACCCTAGACCGTCAGCTGTTGAATTGTTTATTTTTCAGGGTTGCCAATACTTTATTGCACAAATGGAGGCAAATTCAAACCTTGCGTTAATTTTGGGACACTCTATAATAATAATAATAATAATAATAATAATAATAATAATAATAATAATAATAATATTGTCTTTATTACTGGCGAGGCTCAGGCCGTGAAGCCTACTCTTCCACCTAACCACTTAAATATTTACATTTACATAATTACAATTGAGACGTTCGGGCGGAAATAGTGATAGCAGACATTTCACGTTACTTACAAAATTGCAACGACCGTATTAGCAACGATCGTATTAACAGAAGTGTGCTACACATAACTAAAGAAACATAAATTGTGAATGTATTTTCATTGTCAATTTTCCGGATTCTAAAACTAACATGATATAAAGAGACAATAATTTTACTTTCGTGAAATGTCAGAAATTCTCGTGTACCCGAATGCCTCAATTACGGTACCGGTAGCGGTAGCTCAGTGCATCAACTGATGTCACTGCAGCGCCTCTAACCGGGAGGTCCTAGGTTCGAGTCCTGACGGCGACAGGATTTTCGACACTAGCTTTTCAGCTAGGTCGAATTCAGCTGCTGTCTGGAGGAGAATTCTAGCGGCTGGGCTGCTCTGATCGGTAGTTTTCCGTGGTTTCTCCGATCAACACCAGGCGAATGCCGGAGCAGTACCCTAACAACGGGCCACGGACCGCGCGCGATCTGTCCTTCCTCTTCCTTGTCCTATCCTCTCCTCTGCACAATAATAATTTCTACACTTTCAACATGCACTACATCACCATTACACCCGGGAGAGCGGTCGGGAGTTTAGAGCTTGTCCTGACTGGGGCGGTGCCCCCGTTGGTGGGAGAGTCCTGGTTAGGGGGAAGCCCCACTAGCCGACGGTAGGTCGGCGCCGGATCTCGCCATCCAGCGGGGGAAGGTCACCGCCATCTCCCGAAAAAAAATAGCATGCACTACACTAACGGGACTAATGACCGAAGTAGTTGACGCGCCCGGAAACACGAAAAAATCAATCAATCTATCTCAATTGCGAACAAATATAGGAGGCGATCCTCCTCCAACATGCCCGCCGTTCCCGCCCGCGCGGGCCCGGTGTTTCTAACGCTCGGCGACGCGGTGCGATGAACAGCACGTCGCGTCGCGGCGCCCGCACGCCCCCGCGCACGCCACCTGCGGCCACGCCCCCTCCCCCCCCCCCACGCCACGCCCACACGCCCCGCCCGAGGTCAGCTCGCAGCCAGCATTGCCGCAGCGACTCCTCACTCCACAACCTATGTGCAGAAACTAGGTACAGATTTCCCTCCTTATATGTTACTACCTATATGTTATTATCCATATCATCATCATCATCATTTCTGCTGCCCTTGCCCTGCATCAATGTAGACTCAGTGTTATGGCAGGCCCATGGCCTGAGCCTCATTAATAAAGACATTATTATTATTAATATTATTATTATTATTATTATTATTATTAGTGTTAGGCCTAACTCAGTGTTAGGCGGAAGAGCAGGCCCTATGGCCTGAGCCTCCCTATAAATAAAGACATTATTATTATTATTATTATTATTATTATTATTATTATTATTATTATTCTCGCGAATAGGCCATCTTGGACCACGCAGGACATGCACTTGCACGGGCTCAGTATCAATTATCACGTTGCAAGTCTTGAATGAAATCAGGGGGATCAGCATTAGGCTGAATCCTATTTTATTCCCCTAGAGTTGTTAGCCCTGGAGGGATGGAAGATGTAATGATGATGATAATGACGGATGAATAATGGACGGCACACACAAACAGGCACACCCAAACACACCCATGCCCGAGGTGGGACTCGAACCCGCGATCCTTCCGTCCGAGATCGCCACGGCACTACTGCCTTAGCGATCTCGACTATCCGGACTGGTTTATTATTATCATTATCATTATTATTATTATTATTATTATTATTATTATTATTATTATTATTATTATTTCAATTTCATTTTTAAGTCTCTCGCCTAGCGAGGTGCCATACAGCCGACACCGGGACCTTTAGAGAACCAAGGTGCCTGCTTGGCTTGCAAACTCGGGCGGTCAGGATTCGACGGTGAGGTCAGGTGATGTTATATCAATTAAAACTTCCTCACGATGCGTGCAGTACTCAGGAGAACAGCCTTTTGCTTTGTATTAATGTTCCAGTTGTTAAGACCAAGCCTTGCAGGTGATGAAGTTAGTTCTTCAGAGACCAGTCCATTTGCAGAGATAACCACAGGAACTACTTCAACAGATACCAACCGCCACATGTCGCTCAGTTCAATAGACAAGGCCTGATATTTTCGCTTCTTCTTGGCGATGGAAGCGGCTATATTTCGGTCGAGGGGGATAGCTATGTCGACTATAATCCCTTTCCGTGAAAACTTGTCGACCCATGTTATGTCAGGTCTGTTGGCTTCGACCCTGCGATCAGTGGTGATTGCAACATTCCACAAGAGCTTCCACCGTTTCGTCTCCAGAACTGAATCCGGCTTGAACTTGTAGTCTTATAGTCTTTCTCTACCATCTCTGACTTTATAGCCAGGGCCTGATGGACAACCGCAGCAACGTCATTGTGCCGACTCAGATATTCTGTTTGTGCCAATGCAGAAGACCCGCCAATTATGTGTTGGAGGGTTTCGCCGGGTTGATTGCAAAGTCGGCAGCGGTCCTCTACACTCATATCCCCAATCACATACCTTTGGTAATTGCGAGTGGAGGTTACTTCGTCCTGAATACCAATGACGAAGCCTTCTGTCTCACCAAAGAGGCCATATTGTTTAGTCAAGAGACTGACGATGCAATGTTCACAGCTTATTATTATTATTATTATTATTATTATTATTATTATTATTATTATTATTATTATTATGTGCGTGTTCCGAAGGCGGAGGATAAAGGAGGTGAAAAGGAAAGAGGGGAAGAGAAGGAAAGAGAAAAGGAAAAAAGGGATTGAGTGATTGTTAGCGATTCCGTAAGTGTAGTGCGTGTTTTTTCATTGGGAGTTGCCGATGATCTTCTCCCGCAGGATGGCGAGATTCGGCGCCATCCACCATGTTAGTGTAAGGAAGTGTATAAGGGGTGACGATATGACAAGATCTTTCCAAGGGGTGAGGATGTGAGGAAGACCCTCAGGCGACCAGAATGCAGCGTAATGATGTCTTCGTGCTAACGTCACGTACCCCCTTAACCCATGGCCGCGAGGCCGGGATGCTGCAGGTAGGCCATGTCCTGTACGCGGCCTGTGGCGCCAAGTACAGACAGACAGACGGACAGACGACACATATCATAGGATATACCGGATACAATACTATGGGGAGGAAAAGTAAAACGTTCAAAGGGAAAGGAGGCCCAGAAATATAAGTTGCATCCCCCCTTCTCCCCCCTTAGACTGACCACGCCTAAAGTAATTAGTAGGGGCGGATTTTGATGATCTATAACATCGCCAAAAATGATCAATAAAATACTCTTAACAAATATTTTTAAAATTCCCTAAAAGCAAAGAATAATGACGTAAAAAATTGATCAAAACCCGTTCAGATGAACAACTCAAGCTGTTGGATGTGTTA
Organism: Teleogryllus occipitalis; assembly: GCA_011170035.1. Classification (NCBI taxonomy): domain Eukaryota; kingdom Metazoa; phylum Arthropoda; class Insecta; order Orthoptera; family Gryllidae; genus Teleogryllus; species Teleogryllus occipitalis. The sequence goes on from BLKR01003973.1 coordinate 77,182, forward strand.
GCTGATGTAATCGAGGCTTTTTCCTCTGGTTCAGGTGATCTCAGCTTGCAAATTTTTAGATTGAACAGTTTGATGTTGTTGTTTTTTTCTTGATTTCTTTTTCAGAAAATCTGCCTTTAGTTTTCCCGAAATTGACTGCGCTAATAGGCGTTACAGGAACCTTAGATTACAAACTCACAACGGTTGATATTACAATTTTTGAGCGAAGAAAACGAATAGGCTACTAAGGAATTCTAAGAAAAACACTTGATGCATCCCGAAAATATTATTTGTAGCAGCAAGTACCATTAAACTGATATTAAAATCGATGAAATCAGTTAAAATGCTTTACAAATGACTGAAAATGTACAAAAATGGCTTATTAATCGAAATCAAAGAAAAATGAAAAAAAAGGTAAGTATGAGTCATATGATTTTGTCACAACCTAAAATCAATGTCTATACTAAAAGGCATCGTTCTTAAGTGAAAAAAAAAGATGACATTTCGCCCCCTAGTAATACAGAAGAAACCCGTCAATACGAACCTCGGAAATCCGAAATTTATGATAATCCGAACAAAATTCAGGATGGAGGAAAAACAAAGAAAGTTCATAAAATAATAATTTGTAGTGTAAAGAAAGGATTTTATAATTACTGTAGAATTGAACAATTAATTATTGAAACACATGTTGTCGAAATGAAACATACACTGGTAATTACGGTGAATATCTTATGTTAATGTCGCAATAATTTTCACTTAGAGGAACTTTCAAAATCAGTCATCTTCTTTGGCTGTAAGGATCTGAATCTGCTTGATGATGTGGTCGATTTGATGCGTTGCCATATTCTCATACCGCACACTACGTCGCATTGTCTGATAATCCAATACATGTATTTGTATATGTACGGAACATTTTTTCTCATAATCCGAACATTTCCGAAACTGAACAGACCACACCCACAATTAGCTTCTAACAGTAGAGCCTCTATAATTCGAGTCTCGATTGTTCCAGTTTCGCATAAATACGAGTTAAATCAGACCCACCAAAAAAACTAATTAAAATAAATAAATAAAAAATATCAATAAATTTATTCCCAAGGAGATGACCAAGACATGAAAAACGTACTATATCTGTTTTTTTATTGTTGTTGGGCCGGTTTGAAGCATTGTTACACCCAATCGGTCAAATAACAATTAGTTTAGTTGTGCAGATTGCAGTTCGATTAGTTGGGTACTAGCACACGCAATTTAAGTTACCTTTGGAATATTTTTTATTTTTTTATTACTTATATATTTATTACTTATGTATTTATGCAGTTGGCAATGACGAATAGACACCGCTGATCCCGTCCGCGGGAGCAACGTAACAATACACAATGACATTAAATTAACACATGTTGCCTAACATATCCGTTATTACGGGTAATTATCTTTACCCTATGGCATAGAAAATTATAGTTGGAATATTGTTAGTTTTCGTATGTAATGATACATCATGTCAAATTGCACTACCTGCATATCTTTCTTGTATTTTGTTGTATATTTATAGCCCTGAAGCAGGCCAAATAAATGACTGAAACGTTGGCATTGTAAAAAACAACTTGACTTGCATTGACCTACCCTCAAGATTGTCTACATTACAGATATTTTATTTTAGTTTATAGAATCGTTATTTTTCCATGATGGATTCTACAAAAAGGACAAGGAAATGCATTCCATTAGCAGTGAAATTAGAATTACTTTCAAATTTAAAAGTTGTTTTTATATTTCTATTTTAATATATTAAACATTTTCGATAATTCTAGTTTTCATTAATTCGAAGCCTCTGGGATGGCTCATGGGCAGGGTCCCATGGTGTGGTCCCGGGTTCGATTCCCGGTCGAGGCAAAGAGTTGTAGCTTTTCTTTAAAATCGTCCCAGTTCCTGTAGCTGTGTGACGAAGAAAAGCTCAAGCAGGTGGATCTTGCTAGTTACGGTGAAGAGAATACGTCATATTCGCCTCATGTCGCTCTTACCTCCAAGCATGGGAATTTAACTAGGCCCAGGCGTGGGGGACACCGGTAGTTGGCCGGTGAAATCGGACTGCCGACGCAATAACGCCAAATACAACATACATTAATTCCACCTCGAATGACCGAAGCGGCCGGCTGCTCTGATCGGTAGTTTTCCGTGGTTTCTCCGATCAACACCTGGCGAATGCCGGAGCAGTACCCTACCAAACGGGCCACGGACCGCGCGCGATCTGTCCTTCCTCTTCCTTGTCCTATCCTCTCCCCTTAAACACACACTTACACTAACATGCACTACACTACCACATATTCCGGGAGACCGGTCGGGAGCTTAGAGCTTGTCCCGGAGCAGTACCCTAATAAACGGGCCACGGACCGCGCGCGATCTGTCCTTCCCCTTCCTTGTCCTCTCCTCTTACACACATACTTACACTAACATGCACTACACTACCACATATTTCGGGAGACCGGTCGGGAGCTTAGAGCTTGTCCCGGCTGGGGCGGTGCCCCGCTGGTGGGAGAGTCCAGGGTAGGGGGAAGCCCCACTAGCTGACGGTAGGTCGGCGCCGGATCTCGCCATTCAGCGGGGGAAGATCACCGCCATCTCCCGAGAAAAAAAACATGCACTACACTAACGGGACTAATGACCACAGTAGTTGATGCGCCCGGAAACACGAAAAAATCAATCAATCAATCAATCAATCGAATGACCGAGTCTCCTGTTCCGGTGTTCTACTGCAGCAGCGGGCTGGTCCGAGAGTTCGCCGCTGGCCTACCGCCGCGTGCGCCTCTCGCGGAAAGCGTGACGGAGGCGGCGGCGGCGGCGAGAAGCAACCGCCCGCGGCGCCCTGGGGAATCCCCGGCGCAGACAGCGGAGGGGCGGGGCGGGGAGTCGCGGGTCAAGGCCGACGCGCTCCGCGGAACTGGGCACTTCCAAGGCCGAGGCGCGCGCCCGAGCGGGAAATGCAGCGGCCGGGGAAACGAGCAGTGAGAAGGTCTGCCGCCTGGGGGTGCGCGGGGGAGTACAGTTTTTTTGGGTAGGGAGGAGCAAATCAAGTTTCGAGGGCAGGAAAAGATTTCAATTTCTTAACTGGAATCCTCGCTTTTTTTTCGGCAAATGAGTTGTAATGCATTCGCAGTATCCGAACAACTCCCGCCTATATAAACGACTCCCGGTTGAAATGTGGTTTGTGAAATGATTCGTTCGCATGCGCGGACCCCGAAAACAAACGGATAGAATCTTGAGGGGAACCCCCGAGGAGCGAAGGTTTATTTGCTTCTTCGCGTAGAGTATTATAAGATAAAGTGCGTAGAGGTGTCTATGTGCAGTGGCGGATTGAGAGTGGGGGGGAAGTATGGGGTCCCCCCTAAAAAAAGACCTAGAGTTTTCGTTTGTTTCCTTCCCTTACATAGCACAATTGATTTAAATATTTATAGTGGAATTATGTAATTATTAGGGAACGGATTTTCATGTAAATACATATTTTTACATGGACAAGATACCTGCATTTAGTAATATTTTTTACACTTAACACGACATTCTGAAGTAATTGAAACCATTTTTATTTGACATATTTTTACATATTTTATCTATAGCTACATGTTTCGTTACATTTTAATATATTTATAGGTCGAAAATGAACATTTCACTTGTGATGTTCGAAATATATGTTACTTGGAAACTAACTTAATTACTGAAATACTTAAAAAATACGCAAAGGGCTTGTATTAACGCCGGACAATCGCTATTAATTGTCAAACTTATCTCCCCCCGTCCCATCTGCTTCTTGGAAACAGCGTAGTCGGGATCAACGATGAGCGGATGTATGTGAAGCAGAAGGAACTTCAACCACGTGATTACTCGTGTTTCATAGACCCCATGCGTAACTCCATAAGAAAATTCAGATCATTGTCTTATCCCTTTTCTGGAGTTGGGGGGGGGAGTATGTTCCCTTAAGCCCCGCCCCTTCTATCACAGGCTACATGGTACTATTCACTTGAGCTCCGGCTCCTCGTAAACAACATTTTATATAATTCGAAAGTATTATATGTTTCGGAGGAAACTAGCAAATAATTGCTTCTGTAGATGTAAAACTTCAACGCACTCTGCTCGGAAAACGCTTGAAGAATGGACTTGTAAATATTATAACGAATATTTATTTCACATATTTTCTATTTTTTCTTACATATTTTTGAAAAAATAAGTACATATATATGTACATATTTTGCTTTTTTTTATTACAATTAAGTCCGTTCCCTAGGTAATTATTTAAAAAATAATATTGTATAGTATCATATACACTTCAAAAATAATACACAATATAATAACAAATATGTTTATTATTTATCAAAAATCTATTACGATCCCCACCCCCCAAAAAGAAAGGTTGGATGGATCCGCTTCTGTCTGTGGGTGAGCGTGTGATGGAGAATTTAAATGGCATTGCAGTGCTAATAAACGTTCTGAATTGGTGCTTACCTACTACTAAAAATTGTTTTCGTGATTTTCACCCTAAATGAAAGTTCAATTGTAAGTTCTTATCAAGCTACTTTAAAATAAATTACAAATTTCACTTCCTTTCAATCACGTACCAACTACCCTTTAAACCCCAACGTTGCCTGAGAGCAAAATGTAGAATTTACTAAATTTTGAGGTCATATTTGAAAAAAAAAAAGCGAAATTGCTTTATTTTTTCAATTATAACTCCAAATTAAGTTTTAAAAAATGCTTCATTATTTAAAAATAATTTGGGATTGAAAGGGTTGAGAGACAACTACCGTGCCACGCACCTTTCGATTCGGCGCCGAATTACCGTCGACTAGCGGGGGTTTCCCTAACTAGGTATCTCCCACCAGCGGGGCACCGACCCAGTTAGGACAAGCTCTAAACTCCCAGCATATGCGGTAGTATAGTGCATGTTTGTGTGTGTGTGTGTGTGTAAGTAAGTAAGTAAGTAAGGGGTGAGGATAGGGCAAGAAAGAGGGAAGAACGATCGCGAGCGGTCCGTGGCCCGTTTGTTAGGGAACTGCTCCGGCATTCGCCTAGTGTTGTTCGGAGAAACCACGGAAAACTACCGATCAGAGCAGCCGGCCGCTAGAATTCTCCTCCAGGCAGTGACTGAATTCGGCCTAACTGACAAGTTAGTGTCGAAAATCTTGCCCATGTCGCGACGCGAACGTAGGACCTCACGGTCAGTGGCATTGCAGTAACAGTTGATGCACTGAGCCACCGCTCCCGGTTTTTAAGGTGAGTATTCGCATAAAATGCATAAGTAATTATGTGTTCGACAGATTCAAGTGTGTTTATGTTAACCCAACGGCCGAAAGCTCGAGACCCGTTCTCAACTTGGAACTGCGTAGCGAAGCGTCACATTGCGCGGAAAAGTGCGTCGGCCACGCACACTATGGCCGCGCCCCGCGTGACTCGTTCTGGGAATCGATAGCGCCCGTGAAGGAATCGGATCACAGACTGCATTTCTACAAGATTTCCTGTCATCTGAACGACTCCCTCCCATCTCAATTTCTCCTGTCTATCCAAACGAATCTAGCCTATCTGAACGACTCCCTCCCATCTCAATATCTCCTGTCTATCCAAACGACTCTAGCCTATCTGAACGACTCCTTCCCATCTACACGACTCTTTGCCATCTGAAGGACTCCCGGGGAAGTTGGGATTGAGAGTTTCGGGACACATTATTGAGAGAATGTTTAGCATACATAAATAAAAATTACATTTGAAGAAGTTTCTTTTCAACCGTTGCTCCCAGATACAGTAAATTTCATTATTTTATTAATTAGTCTTAATTTACTTGGTTATTCATTACCAATTGCTGACCTAAGGATAACAAACAAGAGAAAAATATATCAGTTCTTTGTGCTAGGACACAACGTGTGCTAAACATGTGGTTCTAGAATAAGAGTGAGATTGAGATAGACTGGGTGAAAGAAAAGGGAAAGTCAGTGAGAGAGCGAGTGACAGTGATAGTGAATGATAAAGAATGAGAGTGAAAACGAGAATAAAAATAAGATGAAAAAGAAAAGGAAGCAGCAACAGAAGAAAGAGAGAAAGAAGAGGAGAAGAGTTGCCAATGATCTAAAACTGTTATCCCTTAGCAAAAATCCTGTAATGTTTATAACTTATCATTATTTTCCAATAATCTCAGGATTTTTGCTATTCATGTTCTTATAAAGAAAACTGTTGCGTCAACTTGACATAAAGTCTGTCATTTAAAATAGACCCTTATTTTAAAAAAATACGATTTTGAGGTTAAATTCACTGCAGTACTTCTGACCGTGTGTTCCTACGGTTCGAGTCCCGACGATAACAGGATTTTCGACACTAGCCAGATAGCTAAATCGAATTCAGTCTTCTGGAGAAGAATTCTAGCGGCTAGCTACTTTTAACTAGTTTTCTGTGGTTTCTCCTATCAACACCAGGCAAATGCCGAAGAAGTACCCTATCAAACGGACCGCGCACGATCTTTTCCTTATCTTCCTTGTCCTATCCTCACCACTTTCACACACATACACTGATAAGCACTACTCTACGACACATGTCAGTAAACCAGTTGGGAGCTTAGATCTTATGGAGCGGTGACCCGCTGTTTGGAGGTACCTGGTTGCGGAATCCCACCGTAAGCCGACATGTAGGTCGGCGCCGGATCTCACCCTACAGCGGGGAAGTCTCACCGCCACCTCTCGTGATAAATCATACATTACACGTAGTGCTACACAATGGCCGTAGCTGAAAAACTCAAAAATCAATCATGTGGGTGTAAACCGAGATTCCGATATTGAAACAGCTTGTACCGAGAAAGTTTTGAAGAACGCCGTAGAAACTTGCTGATAATATAAGTTCCGATATTGACTCTAGAAATATAGGATTACCGAGGTTCCGATATTGAAATAGTTTATCCGGGGATAGTTTTAAAGACTGGCGTAGAAACGTGTTGATAATCTTTTAAATCGTTTAAACAATAACTCTAGGGTTAGTGACTCTTTGTATTTATTCGTTTGTTTATATGGTCATTATTAGGTCAATATTGCGCAGCGGAAAAATTTATTTTGAAATGTTTTATGTTTGTGGAGAATTGTTTTAGCTTACCTTCTCTCTACCGCAAATAAGGAAAGCATTCTTTCAATATGGGACGGATTTCTGAATATTCATTAATATATGGATATAATTTTAACATTTTTATGTTCGCCTTTATTGTTGTGAGGTCTATCTGGTCTTTCCATGTAAGCTGTCAATTTGAAGTTCGACATTACAAAAGTGGAAAGCCATTGGATGTCGGTATTGTTTGTAGGTAATAAGGGTAAAGAATTTAAATATTTTCATGTAATTACATTGTCCTGGCAGCTGTTTGTATTAATTTTTATTCATTCATTTTCCAAGCAATAAGTAAATTGACGACCTCCTATTCTACTCTATGTCAAACAGTAAATGTAAGACTTCCTCTAAATTAAGTCATCAATTTTATTAATAAAGTGTCATGTTTAGCTTTGTCATTTACAAACAGGACAATTTCAGAGTATGTTAAATTCCGTTTATCAGAAATGAAAATATAAAATAATGCAGAAGATAAAGAAGTTTTGTGGTACTCCAGCTAACATTATATCTTCACCTGAATTTTCTACTTTGACATTTACATTAAATTTAAGACATTAGAATATTTTTTCATTATTTGATGCACACAATGAGGCAATCCAAGAAGTTTAATTTTATAGAGAAAACCGCGAACCATTTATCGAAACTTTTTCAGTGTCTAAGACTATGATAACAATATGTTTGAGGTTTTGAAAATACGTTGCAATTGTATCTGCTAATCGTAATAATTGTTGTGATGTGGAATGATACTCTGTAAACCAAACAACCAATCGGGAAAAATATCGAGATGGATAATGAATAGATATAGAATAGATGGATATTTGTTTATTCGTGATAGAAATTGGTTTTCATATATTTTCAATTAAGAAAATAAAAAGACGAGTGATGTAAAATTTTCTGGTTTGAAATAGTCATTATAAGGTTTCGAGACATTTCCTATGCCTTACAGACGTAACCTGATTTTAAGCGAGTGTTGAAAATTGCTGTTATTGAACTTTTTGCCTGAATAAGTAATTTCTTTTGTACTCGATTAATAATAAATCGGGCGGTTTTCCGTCCATCGTGTTCAACAATGGCCCCTAAACCGTTCAGTTGATTTTCTTCAGTATTGATATTCTCCTAAAGATTGAAACAAACTCAAGGCCCTGAAAGTATGAAATGAATATTTTACATTTCTGGGTCACTTGAAGCCTCAACATTTTCACAATTTTCTCAAAAAATGCTCCAAATTATTTATAGACTTTGACCTCGGATAGAGTATGGGACGCTTACAAAATGGTGTGGACGTCAGTTTCCTCCCTAACGCTAAATTTTAAATTGAAAATTGCAAAAGTTCAAAACTTTTTCGGTATCTTACTACTACTGAAATATTGAAGATATAGATCCCTTACTTAAATCAATTTTTTCTTCAAAGTCATCTCGAAGTAAGTTCATGTACACTTTTTAAAAAGTATGAGTACTTTTTGCATATTTGTACCTGAAAAACTGGCAATTTAAAATAAATTATTTTCTCCAAAAGGGCTCCAACTTCTCTTTAATTGTTTTTCGCGAGTAGAGAAAAGTAGTTTGCAAAAAAAAGGCTCAGGTTCTGTTTTCGTCAGTCTGTATTTTCGAAAATTGCAAAAAATATATTATATTGCAAAAGTACAATATTGTTGAAAAATATTTTTTCTTAAATAAAATCTGTCCTAAAAATTGTTCTTTAAAAACGATCGTGAACAATTTTTGAAAAAAGAATAGTTTTCGCCTATTTTTTCCTGAAGTTACTGTAAATTATTAAAAGAACTTCTCAAAAACAAAATCCAGTTTTTTTCTTCATTTCTTTTTCCTCACACAGAGGAAAGGACGCTTAAAACGGTGGTCTCGTTGTTATTGTTTTTTGAATATTTGAAAACTGCAAAAAGAAATAATGCCAAAAACTATGTGCTGTTGTTGTAACACTAGTGTGTATCGTGCTAATGACGTTAAAAACTTCAGCAAATATAAACATATGTAATCATGAAATATGAATCTATGAAAACATATTAAAAATTGCCAACAATTCTACTTCCGTTTCACATGAGATCGTGACCCATGCCCGGCCGTATTTCATTGTTAAGTAATTCTCCTGGTGCCAGCCCGACGCGACATGTGCTGGCATAAGCAGGACCGACACGGCTAGTGGAATAGGAACGCAGTGATTTGGACTGAGAGTCAACGCATGTTTAAAACATCGCAGGTCCCGCCTGCCTGTCCCTTCGTTGACATGCGTCTCAATGCGACATTGCGACATCCACGGGCAACAGTCGCAGACTCCAAACGGCCATTTCGGTACGTGTCGATCGTTTGGGAGGATTAATGCACAACCAGACGTAGCATACTGTCCCGGATGGGCAATTTTTAAAGAATTATTTTCCAAAAAGACTCCAAATATTTTATTTTAGTTTATATCTTCAATAGAGCGAAGTTCGCTTATAAAAATTTTCGAAGATTTCATTTGTAGAGAACACACTGTTTTCCAAAATTGTAAACGATAAGAATTTTTTTTCTTAACGAAATTTGTTCTACAAAATTAGGTAATTAAATAATGTCACGTACAATTTTTTAAACATATGCGTAGTTTTTGCCTTATTTTTTATTGAAGTAGAAATAATTTTAAAAAATATTATTTCACTCCAATTTCTTTATTGATTTTTTACATAGAACAAATTATTTACATAAAAACAAATTATTTACAAAACAATATAATTTCTGTGACCTATATTTTCCAAAATTGCAACAAAAATAACATTGCAAAACTAAGAAGAGACGATAGAGATTTTTGACTTAACGAAATCTATTCTTCAAAATTAGATATTTAAGTAAGATCATGTCCAATTTTGTTAATTGATTGATTAGTGATTCCGACAACTATCGAGTTATTAGTCTCGAAAGTGTAGTCCATGTTTTTCTTCGGAAGGTGGCTGTGATCTTCCCCCAACGGATGGCGAGATCCGGCGTCGATCTACCGTCGAATAGCGGGGGTTTCCCCGGCCAGGTATCTATCAGCCGGGTACCGTCCAAGCCGAGACAAGTTCTAAGCCCCGACCGGTATCTCCGCATGTGTGGTAGTGTACTGCATGCTAGTGTAAGTGTGTGTGTGTGTAAGGGGTGACGATAGGACAAGGAAGAGGAAAGAAAGATCGCGCGCAGCCCGTGGCCCGTTTGTTAGGCTACTGCTCCGGCATTCGCCTGGTGTTGATCGGAGAAACCAAAAGAAACTACTCATCCATGCAGCCGGCAGCTAGAATTCTCCTCCAGCCAGCGACTGAATTCGACCTAGCTCACAAATTAGTGTCGAAAATCCTGCCGCCATCGGGATTCGAACCTAGGATGTCCCGGGCAGAGGCATAGCAAAACCATCAGTTGATGCACTGAGCCACCGCTACCGGTTACACTTTTTTTGTTGAAAATATTTGTAGTTTTGCGTGATTTTTGAAAATTTTTGAAATAGCAAGTTCTAATTTCCCGGGCTTAAGTCTCGTGAGACATCAGCAGAGCGACCACGACCTAAAAATTCTTTGAAAATGACCTATAATATGACTTAAAAAGGAGAAAATGACCTAAGTTTTTTAAAAATTCTCAGAAATCTGTTTGAAATAGTTAATTTATTAATGGATTTAACAATTTTAAATAAAAGCTATTTATATAAAATTATATTTAATATAAAGTCTTTATTTTAGGAGGAAAAGTAATATTTAGCTCCGATCTACCAACCGTCAGTTTTGAAAGATTGAGGAAGTTAGCGGAGATCCGTGTAATTTTGAAAGTTCGAGAAACAGATTCCACTGCAATAGTGAATTTCATCGTGAATTGCTGATACAATAAAAACTTTTGGTTGTAGTGTATCACTAAATTCATGAAACATTTACTAAAAAAAACACGAAAAGAAAACAAAATGCATAAAAATGACAAAAATGACGTAGTTTCAAAAAAATGACCTAAAATTGAAAGATTGCAAAAATGATCCATTAACTATACATGTCGTGATAAACATTCATTTACACGTTAACTCCGTCTAGAATGCACCAAGAAACAGATGACGTCATCCGAAGGGATAATGTTGCTCGCCGTATGCAACGCAAGTCCTCATTTGTCGAAAACTGGTATAAGCTTCAGAAGTTACAGCTAAGATGTGATAATATGGACAGAAATTGCGGTATTATCATACGTAACTTACTGATGCGGGAAAGTACGTAACACCACTAGATTAGAACACATTTTGTTAACGAAAAAAATCTGTAACCCTGTTATTGTAGTTTTGCGAGATTAATTCTATTGAAATTTTCAAATATACAGAATTTCGCTGAAAATGGAACCTGCGCTATTTTTAAATTCCTACTGTGTTCTGATCAAGAAAAAAATGAATGAAAAAAATTGAGAAAGTAATTCGTTAAAAATTCTTTATTTCAGGAGAATCGCACAAAAATTACTCGTGTAATCTTATATAATCCCGAGCGCCTACCACACCTGCGCACAACAGCCCTGAGGAAGACCACGACAAGACGGTCAAAACGTCGGTAACACAGCCTTCGACGCGGCGTCACCTGGACAGCCAAGATCATTTACATGACACTGGCCGCGGAAGCCTACGACTTCACTTAAAAATTACTCGTATCCGAAAATTGCACATGACATTGTTTAAAGATGTTTTGAATAAAAGATTTCATTGGACCTTTTTTCAGAAAATTGTGAAAATGTTAAGGTTAGTGTAAAGTACCACAAAAAAATTAAAATATTCGAGAGATAGCTCACGGTTTCTTAACTTACTACTCCGGCATTCGCCTCGTATTGATTGGAGAAACCACGAAAATCTTCCGATCAGAGCAGCCGGCCGATGAAATTCTTCCAGACAGTGGCTATTTCGACCTAGTGCGGATATGTACCGAGTGCGGAAAATTCTTCCACCGTCGGGATTCGAATCCTAGTGCCTCCCGGTCAGAGGCACTGCAGTGACATGAGTTGATGCACTGAGCCGCCTCAGCCGATGTGCATAGGTGGCGCAGAGTCGTAGCTGCAGACGACGTATACTGCGGTTTTTACAGAGCTGCGTTTCAAGTAAATCAGCTGTTACGGTGTCATCCAATCGGAAGGCAGAACGCCACCATTATGACGTCACTGCAGTGACGTGTAAAGTCCCGATTGGACGGCACTGTAACAGCCGATCAAATGTCAAATGCAGCAGTGTAAAAATCGCAGTGTAGAGACGGACACATGCTTTGGCAGGTGCTTGGTAGTGATTCCGGGCACGTCAACTACAGAGGTCATTAGCCCCGTAAGTCTAGTGCATGTTTTTTCATCGGAAGGTGGCGATAATGCCGACCTGGATGGCCGAGGTGGCTAAGAGCGAGTACTGACTCAGCGCTTCGGTCCGAAGGGTCGCGGGTTCGAGTCCCGCCTTGGGCATGGCTGTTTGTCCCTTGACTTTGTGTGTGTTGTCGCGGAGGGTCTCGCGTTCTGCTGACCCCAGATCAGAGGAGCCCGCAAGTGTTTGTCTAGTGTATGGTCGAATATGCGTCCCTTCGGGACGTAAAGGGCAACCGGCTGTCGGCTGGATAAAAGCCCTAGGTAAAAAAAGGTGGCGGAGATCTTCCCCCGCCGGATGGCGAGATCCGGCACCGACCTACCGTCGGCTAGCGAGGTTTCCCTCAACTAGATATCTTCCAGCAGCGGAGCACCGCTCCAGCCGGGACGGAGACAGAGGCGATGGAGGGTGCGGCTTTGGTGAGAAATGCAGCTTTGGTTTGATTTGTTAATTTATTCCTCTTTTCTGGCAGGTCAATTGCTATGGCCGTTAGTCCCGTAAGTGTAGTGCATGCTATATCCCGGGGGAGGTGCATCAAGACCGGGCAGCCGGTTCGGACGTACGCATCTGCTTGCGGGTGTTCATCCTGTTCTGGTGTATCCGCCTAAGAGACACCGCTGGAGATCCTAGTGGTCTCTCGACAAGGGCGGTGAAGTAAGGTATACAAATGTTTGTGTGTTTTTTTTTCCTTTTGACTTTCATTCATTGTTTTTTGTATTTGTTGTTTTTGTTTTTTAACAACGATGGGCTGAAATCTTCAAGAGACACTGGACAGTCCGTTCTGCCCCGGGTATGGAATTTTTACTCACTAAAACAGAACCTCTCTTCACCTCCATCCTCTCCGTGGAACCGAATGCAGTCATTACAACGCGGAGTGTTTGTGTGTGTGTGTGTGTGTGTGTGTGTGTGTGTATGTGGCGATAGAGATGATGGATTAACGACCGCGCGCGGTTCGTGGCCCGTTTGTTAGACAAATGTTCCAGCATTCGCGTGGCACTGATGGGATAAACCGCGGACAACCACCCATCAGAATAGCCGGCCGGTAGAATTGTCCTTCTGAACACGTCTGAAATCTACCTATCTGTGTATGATTGATGCCTCGATGATTCTGGCGATTCTCTGGTTTTGGCGGCGGCATTGGTGTAACGGTTAGCGTATCGGATTGTTATACCCAAGTTTGCGGGTTCGAACCCGATCGAAGCCGTGGATTTTTAAGGGCGAAAAAATCCTTCGTACGGATTTTCCCCCCTTCCTTCGGAGGGGAAGTAAAGCCGGCTGTCCCATGTTAGTAGATTTACTGCATGTAAAAGATCCTCAAGCTTAAATGACGCCTCTGAGCTAAATTCAAATCGCCTGTTTCGTCGCCCAAGTAATACCTTCTTTCTCCCATGGTTGGTGAAAGGAGCGTAGCGGAATTTGCGTGGTCAGACGGAAGAGCAGGCCTGAGTCTCGCCACGTAAAATAATTTCAATTCAATTCAATTCAATTCAATTCTGCCCAGAGCCACCTCAAAGAGGTTGGAGAGGCAGAGCTGGAGGCGGCAGTGTTGGAGGCGCAGCAGGCGTATGCAAAGAGTATGGAGAAGCAGAGGGGGAGGGGGGCAGATAAGGCCAGAGCAACGACCTCCACTGCGCAACCGCCTCCGCCGGTTGTTTACGGACGCGGTCGCGGCCGCGATAACAAGGCACAAACGCAAGTGCGGCGCCCCCTCCACAGCGACAAGCCCAGCTCGCTCCACGCCTGTGGGCGTTGCAGCCCCAGCCCGGCCCGGCCCGCCTCGTCCCGTTCGTCCATTACCCTCCCCGTCCCACCACGCCTCCTCCATTCCCGTGACCCGTCCCGACTCACCGTCTCGTCCCTCTCCGTTCCATCCCGCTCCAACTCGCCCCAACCTGTCCATACCCCGTCTCCTCCCGCCGCTCCCCTCCCCTACACACACCCCGTCCCATGTGCCCGTCTCGTCCCTTTCCGTCCCATCCCGCTTCGCCCCGTCCCCACCGCGTCTCGCCCCGCCATTCCCCTCCCTGTCCTCCCGCGCCGCCTTCCGTCCCGACCCACCTCGCCCTGCCCGTCCCGCCCCAGCGCCCCTCACTTCGGTTTCCAGACCGCCCCTTGCTCTTCTTTACGTCCCGACGCCACCCCGCTGTCTCCTCAGCGGCTCTGGCCGCGAATCCCAGAGTTCGAGTCCCGACGGTGGATTTTTCATATTAGCTAGACAGCTACGCCGCTGTCTGGAGAAGAATTGTAGCCGACTGCTCTGATCGGAAGTTTTCCGTGGTTGCTCCAACAATACCAGGTGAATTCCGGAGCAAGTACCCCTAATAAATGGACCAGGAACCGCGTGCAATCTTTCCTTCCTCTTCCTTGTCCTATCCTCAAGTAAGGGTACTTACATATACTTACACTCACATGCACTACACTGCCTTGTTTAAGCACCTGACATGTGTGGAAGAGCTGAGGGGGAGATACTAGTAGGGGGATATCCCCCATGCTGATGATTGTTGGGGTAGGGCTGCGACGTTGCCATGGTGAAGGGAAAGGAAAGACGACGGCGGAGATATTCTCTCGCTGGATAGCGAGATCCGGCGCTGACCTACCGTAGGCTAGCGGTGTTTTCCTCAACCAGGTATCTCCCACCAGCGGGACACCGCCTCAGTCATACCAAGCTCTAAGCTCCTGACCGGCCTCCCGGCATGTGCGGTAGTGTAGTGCATGTTAGTACAAGTATGTGTAAGTACAAGTAGGCTCTTTTGGGTTACCAGCTACAACACTGCTATTAATTTGCAAATCACTTTAAATATTCGATTTTCTCTTTCCTACAGTAAATCGCTATTTTTAAAAACATGATTACTACATCGTTGCATACCCAAAACCCAACGAAAGGATGTAGAAGAATACAAACGAAAAACGAGCGCACTCTTCGTGACAATAACAAACACCACGAGTAGCAATTGTTTCTCTGTGTCATTATTTAAAAAGGCAACACATTCTTGCTAATCGTTACCATCTCTCACTAAATTCATCATGAGCTTAATATACAAAAAAGAAAAAATATAAATTCTATGATTATCTATCATTTCCAGAAAACTTAAAGTGTTGGATCAGTACTGCCATTAAACTTTTAAAAATTCATAAAAAATATTTATTAACTGGGACATTACTAATGTATAAATTCTGAAAGAGTAATGTCTGATTTTTTATTACAAGAGCAAACATCAATTTTGGCCAAAAATGTATTTTTCAACTTTCTTCTTCTTTTAAAGGGGGTAAAATAATGGATCATGATTTTACATTCAAACGGGCTTTAAGTGTGATTTGTTTCAAAATTTACGCTGAGCAGAAGAGTGCAGAAGTACAAGCAAAAGTATTCCTTTAATTATTTGATCATTAATTAGTGTTGAAAAAATGCACATCCATGAGAATTAGAGTTGCACATGAAAGAGATTTTGTGTTGACGATAACTGAACATCAAGGACTATTGTTATCGTACATTTTTTAGTTCGGTTTTTAACTACCGTGTCATGTAGCGACCGCTGTGATTGTTTACATTGGGGTAACTGTTGGGGAATACGACACGCAAGGACAACACGAGCACACACAAACAACCATGCCCGAGGCGGGATTCGAACCGAGGTGGCGGCGGTCCTAGCAACCTCGACTATCCAAGCTATTATTGTCTGGCATTGTTGCATAAAGTTTACATTTTCAGCTTTTAAACTCAATTAATGCGGTTCAAATTCAATCCACTTGAATCATTGCCAATTAAATGTTCAATTTAAAACTTGTGATCTAAATTTATTAACAGAACATGAAAGAAAACTAATCTTCGTAATTTGTTTACTTCATTGTGGATAACAACATAACACACCTAAGCCAGAAAATTCGTTTCCAATAACGCATAAGGGGCATCAAACCGTTTCAAACAGCGTTCCTATTTCGGTTACATTCAATACTATAGTCAGGTTTCAATATTGATTCAGTGGTGAGTTCAATCATTCAATCAGGTTTCAATAGTATACGCAGTTGGTAACTTGCTGATCCAGGTATTGAAGTTCTCCTGATGAAGTACAGCAAAGATTTTCCTTCTCATTACAACTTTATTTATTACTTTGCTAGAATTAAATATTACTAATTACGCGGCTAATATGAGTTCAATTTCTATAAATATTCTTTTTTATAATTTTGAAGAGTAAAAAATAATGTGAGATACCCAATCAAACAAAAAAGAATACTGTGTGTTATCTTTTGGAGGTACTTTAAAAAACCCAAAAAACTTAGATAAATGTTTTCATTGAGTCGTTTCTCTTAACGTCTCAACGTAAGCAAAAGACACAAGTTGTATGAAATATTATGAAAGTGTTTCTAAACTGCAACCGAGCTACATCTGCTTATGGTTTCAGCAATATATTGAATGCAAAATTGTGGTTCCTGTTTTATTATTGCTGAAACGATTATGCTTTTGCTCTCAATCTTTGATAGAAACTAATGCCTATGTGGCAAATGCTGTCCATAAAGAAATAACTAGTAGTGCTAAACCAGCACATACTTTCTCGCATTTGTAATAATTGCGTAATATTATAATACCGCAATTTCTGTCAGTTGTAACACATCTCAACTACTACTTGTAAAACTCATTACTAATCAATTAAATAAATAAAATATGTTGTCCGGTATCAAATGTATATTTAAGCTTAATATCTTTCCGATCGCGTAGCGATCATCGTCAGAGCTATCTTGCAGCGAGCGTGTGGATGAAGCTCTATTTGACACCAGACGACATCTTTAATTTATTTATTTATTAGAAGGTCCACCTCACCAGCGATCTTATTAATTATTACTAACCGTAACGAATGAGATGCGAGAACAAATTATTTCAAAGGTAACACATCAACATAAATTCGATAATCCAAAAGTGCCAGAAACATCACCTAATAATGAGAAGGAAATCTAAGAATTTCAAACTGCCAGGTCACAGTGTTGCCATTGACGTTTTGCGAACTGATTTCTCGGGAATGACTTCAGCAAAAGAAGCGACGGTTTGAAAGATTAAATCGCCAAAAAATTATGCGAAACTACTCACATTTTCAAAAACATTTACCTGATTTTGTTTAAAGTATTTCACTAGTAAAAAATATATATACTCAAAATTGAAATTAATTTTTGCAATTTTTTAAAATAGAGTTCTCCAAAAATGGATTCTGCGACACTTTTAACAGTGTTTGGTCGATTCAATAAAAAAAATTGGAGCTCTTTTTGAAAAAACAATTTTTGTACATTTTCGTATATTTCACGCAAAATTATGCAAAAACTACTCATCTTTTTGAAAGATTGTACAAGACGTCATTTCAAGAACTGTTTTAGAAGAACAGATTTTTTAAGAAAAAATCTCAATCTTCCATATTGTAGTCGAAGGAAGACGCCGAAAAAATTCTGAACATTTCCAATGTTCGAAAATTTAGAGGGTACAGAATATTTGAAGGAAATTCTAAGGGATTTTTTCACATCATTTGCTATATCCGAGGCAATAATTTCGTTTGAAAAAATTGAAGCCATTTTTACAAAATTTTGAAAATGATGACGCTTCGTGTAAAATTCTCCCTCCCTAAAAATCAAAATTATCGTTTGAAATTCGTAAGACCTCTATCGGGGAATATCAATTTTGTAGAAAATACTCTGATCTCTCCTCTGCCACTTTTCCACAGTTAGGTGGAGAGACGTTTTGTCATCAATGGATTATTTGGTATCGAGGATCTTAAACGTGGATTCTGAATACTCAGTATGTTAGAGGAAGTAATTTACAACATACATGAACAAGATTTATCATCTGTTGAGTATCATGTCCCCCATTGCGAGTTTTTACAACGTAAATTCGCTGCTTTAACCGCAGGACGACAATACTTTCTCTATACAGCCAAAGTAGTACGAGAAAGTGAATATATCACATTTGTTCTCAGAACGAGTGATTAAATAAAATTGACTGTGTGGTAGTTCTCAGCTATCTTTTTTCTATTGTTTGTGAATTCACTTAGCCGATAAAACAGGTCAAAGGAAGTATTTTGTTCTAATTCTCGCAAAACTGTCGACTAATTAATAAATAAAACAAGTGCACAACATTTCAAATAATCTAAACAAAATATGTAAGAACCTGTTATTGACTATATTACACTGTATTTTTCATTATTCATTTCTTCATAAAATTGGAATTACGCTTTTTTAAATTCGTTAGAAAACGAAACTCTGAAACTAGCTTACGCCAATCTACCATCCTAAACGTTTCTCTGAGTTCAAAGGCACATAAACAAACTCAACATTAATTAGTCTAACATTTCAAGAGCAATTAAATTAATCTTTACGTAATTAATAGGCAATTAAATTGTTATAAATGGTGGCAAATTTGCTTTTGTGGTGACCAGTTGCGGTCGTGCCAGCTTAAGACAGCTACAAGTATTTAACCACGCAGTTCCTTGAAGCTTGCCCAGAATAACGCATAGTCCCGGAGCCTCACTAATTCGCATTTCGGCCTTGTCTTAGCCCAAGGCCTCCTACACACGCCGCCGCCGCCGCCGCCTCCGCCACCACCAGGAAATCCGTACAAGGCGTCGTGTCAACTGCAAGGTCACCTTCAGCTTTTGGTAGCGAAGTGCTTTTTCGCTTACCGACGCTGGAAAGATGACAAACTGCACACGGATGTAAGCGTAAATGGAAGGGATTGATGGCGGGATCTCAAGAGAGGTGAGGGAGGAAAGTCCGTTTCATACATTTTCTTCTTTTGAGTGTAATTACCAAATTATATATTTGTTTTGATGTTTGATGAAATATGTATATTTTGTCAGTTGATACCGGCAAAGGTGGCTCAGGGCATCAACTGAATTCACTGCAGTGCCCCTGACCCGGAAGTCCTACGGTTCCAGTCCTAACGATGGCAGGATTTTCGACATTAGTTAGCTCGAATTCAGCCGCTGTCTGGAGGAGAATGCTAGCTGCCGGCTGCTCTGATCGGTAGTTTCTTGTGGTTTCGCGGATCAACGCCAGGCGAATGCTCGAACAGAACCCTAACAAACGAGCCATGGACCTCGCAGGATCTTTCCTTCCTCGTCCTCGTCCAATCTCCACTCCTTACTTACACATACGTACACTTACATGCACTACACTACCACACAAGCCGGAAGACCGCCATCTTGAATTTAGAGTTTTGACGGAGACAGTGACTCGCTAATTGGTGATAATATTGTGACGTCGTGGGATACACAATAATCACAGACACGAGCTTCAATGATAAATATGTACAGGTTTATTCACAATATGTATAGTAATAATTTAAGTTACTCAGCTCTGGTAGATGTTTACTTCCCTGATCGCAGGAGAGATCCTTAAAAATGAAATGACTGACTCGTGGCCCGCGCCACTCCTCAGCGAGCCTCCCGCACACAGCAAACAGCTCCGGCGACCTCTGTCACCCGTGGATATAGTCCACAACGGCGTCCCAACACATGGGTTGCCGCACGAGCCTAGCTCGGCTCCGCACCGCCCTGGCGCAAGTTTTGTGCGTTCGCATGAGGGTTCCCACTCAGCTCAACAAACCCCACCCCCGCGCTCTGCGTTCGCTCTTATATAGCTACCACCCACGTGACCTGAAACGTCACTGGGTTTTGCGCACGGCCCGCGCTCGTCTCTTTGCCAGGCATTTTTGGACATCCATTTCCATGGATTCCAAGAATTTGTCACGCGGCACGCGGCAAAAATGCGCTGTCCCGTACTTTGGGCATCCCTTTCCCTAGCTCTTAGGATTTCTCAGAATACCTCGGCGTGTCACATCCTGTCTGGCCCCTGGCGTCTAATCCTCTGCCGCCGCACCATTGTGGCGGTTGCTAGCTGTAGCCCTACAATACGTTACAATATGGGTTAGGAAAACTCCACAAGCCAACTTAGGTCGACGCCAATCTCGCCATCCAGCGAGGGAAGATGACCGCCACTTTCTGTGATAAATCATGCACTACACTTACGGGACTAATGATCTTACCAGCTGACACGTCGGGTATCACTAATCAATCCATTGTTAGTTGCTACTAATGAAGGAATTTATTTTGATAGAACTATATACAACGCACGCATTTACGCTATGAAAAAGTGTCTAAGGAACTATCAGCCTTTTTTTCCTTTCGTACGTTAATCGTCTCTATCCTTCAACACTCCTGAGGCCAGACAAAAAACTTTTTAAACGGAACTATACAACATGAGAGACAATATCCTCCTCTCTTGAGCTGCTATCTATACACTGCTCTTTCAACTACATCAACTCTTCAAGATGCGTGGGCTAGGTTATACACCAGCAAGGGCAAGGGCCAGGAGGCTAGGTCATGGGCAGAGCATAAGGTTAACGGTAACCTCACAATGAGGACTGGCAGAAGCACGTGTGAAGTGGCAAACCGGGCCAATAGATGTTTCTCCATTACCCGATCGGAAGTCGACGGGTGTAATCTAATTTGGTGAATTTTTGTTTGAAAGTAGTTTTTGTTTTTCAAGTCGGTGAACACGACCTTAGCTCCTTAGCAACCAACCACCTAAACAACGCTTTAACAGCGCGTCCATTAAAATGTTCAACAGACCATTAAAAATACTTTAGCGGACTCTCGGGTTTAGATTTTACCAGCGCTCATAAGTCTGTAGATAAATATGTCCCTTTTGTCACACTTGTCGTTTTTGTCCCATTTCGTCCATTTTGTACCTCATATCCCATTAGTCTCATTTGTCCCCCTATTCCGTTTGCACCTTGGTTCATTGTCTTCTAGTTCCATTTTGTCCCGACGTCCATCTTGTGCCAATTTGTCCCTTGTCAGATTTGTCCCCTCCTCCATTTAACCCCCTTTCTCATTTTTACAATTTGTCCCATTTTGCCCCATTTTGTCTACTTGTCCCGTTCTGTCCCTTTCTCCCGTTTTATTGCATCGTCCCAGTTTGTCCCACTTTCCCCCTTTTTGGCCCTTTCCCCCCCCTTTTCCAATTATGTCCCCATTGTCCCATATTGTCCCCTTGCCCCCTTCGTCCTTTCCTCGCTTTGTCCCACTTGGTCGCCTTTGTCCTTTTCGTCCTTTTGGTCCTGGCTCTATGATTGTTATTTTAAAACGGTACACTGTTCCAACAACCCTTGCTACAGAACATCGAGAGTAACGACAATTCTTAACTCATGAAAGTGCTAAATGTTTATTTTGAATAACTAGAAATAACAAAACTATATATGTTACTCGTTCTCTATTACTCTTTAAGGACTTGTTACATAAATAACTATTACGCAATTGACTTCGTCTTTGTTAAGGTCAGTACACACGGTGTAGTTTTCGTGCAGATTCTCGTACAGTTTCTGTACAGAAACATGACGATCCCAAACTAGAAGTATAAAAGCCAAAAGTCGCGTATACACGGTCTGTACGCTTTCTGTATGAATCGCCACAAGACACCGCTAGGGGGTCTACCGGTAAACAACTGAGTTGCATCATCCGAGTACTTACAGTAGCTGTCGGTATTTCCGTGTGTGCGTTCTGCCTGTGATCTTTATTATTAACCATGAGCATAGACAAGAAAAATTGGAAGGCAGGAATAGGGAAAGGTATTTTATAACAATATTACTTCACACAATCACAACTTGACTTCCCTGATCTCCAAAATCGAAATGGCCTATTACTGTGGGGTCAACAAATTCGTTAGTGAACGATTCTGCCGCTAGAGGCGTTAGAGTCTAATAGTAAGCTTTCTGCATGAAAAAATACGAACATGCTCAAAAGTTTTCATGCAGAAATCGTGCAGTCTAGACTGCACGTTTTCTGAATGTCCGATCTGCACGTAAACTATACCGTGTATAACGGCCTTTAAGAAAGGGAACGGGCAGACATGGGAAATAATCACGATGGATGATAAGTAGAGACCGGAATTTTATGTAAAGACATATTTTTTGTCTTTCTACTTACCACTCTGAAAACTGTTATCTTGGCGAGTCGTCACTGTCCTAACAAAATGTCCAAATTTTTCGTTACATATTTTTACATATTTGGTACCATAGTACATATTTTGCTATTTTCACAAAATATATTTTATTTTATCAATTTTCTTCTATATTATACTTTTTTGAAATGAAAATAAGTATTTTCACCAAAAATCAGAAGTTTTTTCCTACGTTATTACTGAGTACTGTCGAATAGAGATGTGCTATGTTAAGACGATGGGATGATCTTGCAGTACGGCGCGCCTGCTTTAGTTATCTCAGTGGCAGAAAGTACGCATCGATTGATATCATTTTCACCTTTAGGTGTGAAAAGTATCGCTCACGCCGGGTCTAGTGATCTTTAACCTTAATTTCAGAGAAACTTTGGCGATCGCCGACTTGTAGCACTTCGATGAGAATGCTGCACGCTGCAGTGATTGTTTGCTGGTCGTAGATATCGTCAGTTTGTACGAGGCTTCTATTGCGTCTTGTCTGGCTGCTAAACTACTGCCCTGGATGCAATAGAAGATGCTTTTATTACTGACGGGAAAGTTGTATGATGCAAAATGTGCCTCAACATGTGCTCACCGAATGATTTTTAAAACGTTTGTAGTATTTTTAAAATTTGTTTAGTAAAGTTTTGATAAATGCAATTTTGAACTAGATAATATTTTTATAAATAGTGTATTTTAATATTACATATTATATCCAATTCCACATATTTATTACTTATTCTTACTGTTTTCATTACTAGGGAACGAATTTCCATGTAATTACATGTTTTTACAGGAACTACATATCAAATTTTTAGCATTCAATTATTTTTTTTTTTTTTTTTTGAGTTTACTAGACATTCTGGATGAATTGAAACAAATTTTATTTTACATATTTTCGTATAATTACATATTTTTACTTATTTTACCTCCTACTACTACTCCTACATATTTAGTTATATTTTAATGTATTTGTACGTCGAAACGGAACATTTCAGATGCGCGTTTGTTTTATATGTTCCGGAATTATCTTTCTTAAAAATCAAATGTAAATTTGCAGGGCTTCTATGACCACCATATCTTCGCCATAATTGTCACCCCCCCCCCCGCTTACTGCGTACTCGGAGTCAACACCGGATTTCTGTGAACAAAGGTAATTTCAACCACAATTTTGCTAATGTTTCAATCAGCCATTCGTTACTCGATCGAAAACTTAACAAATATTTTTTACAGAAAATTGTCTTGTTCGATCGGGTGGGTGGGGGGAACCCCCTCCCCCGCCATCCATCACTGGCTACACGGTACTACTGTTCATTGGAACACTGGCTTCTCGTAAACATTGTAATATATACTATGAACGTATTTTGTATTTCGAATAAAATTCTTATAAGTGGTGAAGTCTAGTGTGGAAGTGGTGAACCTACTTTCAGCTACTCCGAATGCTTGTTAAGAACTGATTAGCGACGTTCTCTGCTCGGAAAATGCTTGTAGAGAACAATTGAAACAAAATAATGATTTTTTTATATTACATACTTCCTATTTTTCTCACATATTTTGGAAAAAATAAGTACATAGGTATATACATATTTTACGATTTTTATTACAATAAATTCTGTTCCCTATTCATTACATATTCATGTATATATTTTGATGTTTGATACTACATATTTTTCTGGTCTCTAATGATAAGTGTGATGTCGTCGGTGAGCGAGAAAAATGTATCATCTCAAAAACTTAATATTCATTTAAATTATTTTGAAAGATTATGGGTTTATTGTGAGAAAAGCCATATATTTTGCAGCCCAAAAAGTTTTTTCTCATGGTATTCGCTGCTTCTGAAACTTAATAAAATATTTACTAGTAAAAATATGCTATTGTCCAAACATATTTCTTCAATTAACACAGGAGTGTCAGTTATTTTTAAGTTGTTTTTTTTGTTGTTGTTGTTTTTTTTTTGTTTTTTTCGTCGACGATGTCCAGTAGAAATGTTGAATGGGAGGCGTAAGTGGTTATATGGGCTTCAGCAGTACCAAATTTTATTAGGGAGGGGGGAGGGCGATTCAATAGAAAGAGTAAAAATTATCCCTTGAATACACCTCAAATACAAAAAAGAATTGGAAAGGGGGTCGTATCCTCCCTTTGCATTCCGGCGATGACACTCATGTACGATTGGTATACGCATAGCGAATTTAATCACAATATCACTGCTGAATTACAAACCCAAAAATCCTTTCATCCCTACAAAAAATTGATCCTACTTACAATTTTACTACCTCACGTAATGCTCACAGATTTTCTGTTTACGGAATTGCAACAACAGAAAAAAAAATTAATTTTCCCAGTAATTTTAAATGGCAGTATTTAAATTGCGGTAAGTCATAGATCTGAAGAAAACTATCATTATATTTTAGCAAATGCGAACGGAGAGCCTGTAACCACCGAAAAAATATGTTTCATCAATCAAGTTCTTAATCAGATAATAAGCCATGCAAATAATATTCCTTTAAATAGAAGTTTAGAAGCTTGAATTTCAGCAACATAAATCAACTGTTCACGTACAAATATCCTCTAGTTATTCGGAATGACAAAATGACAGGGAGTACCTATTATGTCATTCTTGCTCAGCCCTTACACAAGTTAGCCTTCGCCGAATACGCCCCCAATTTAGTTTGACGTGAATGAGTGACTATATAATCTGATCACGGGACCCAGTCAACAACGTATATTTATTGCATAACATATATGTAATTGTTCTACCTGCATTCGTTTTCTTCGTTTCTGAAATCTCTAGAGCAGGGTTTTTCTTATGCTTTATTATACAGATCTCATAAACATCAGTCATTAGTGACCTCATATATTATTTTACTAGTTACCACAATAATATGTTACATAGTACACAATACAGTGTAGACCAGTGAATTTACTCTCTCTTTCATTATAGGTTTTTGTTTGTTATTCGGTCTCAAACATTCTATTATATTTTATTTGTCTGTGTAGACTGTAAGTTTAATTTTAGATAATATTAGAAGCTTGGTGTATTGTATAAAGAAAGAAAGTCGAATGCAACTCGTGAGTGATTTTGTTGTTTGGAGAACTAAAAATTGCGTAATAATTTTTTTAAGAACATGGACGTTCATCTTTTACTTCTGTGTGTGTGTTTACTTCTGTGTGTGTTTACTTCTATACCCAAGAAAACTTTATTTAAAAAAATCAGTTACTATGAATCCAATGAGTCTTATGGTTGAAAATCAATCTTATGGTTCTAAAGAATTATTAGTCTCGTTTTTCAATGATGTAATTTGTATCAATATGTCTACTGTTGATTGAGAGCAAAATGCTTTCAAATGCTTGAAAAATAGTTATTAAGAAATAGAAAATAAACCGTATAATACTGTTGCCAAATGTAGTACTTCTAATTCTGTACTTCTGTCTAATAGTCCTTCAAGTATAGTATTTCTAATTCTGAATTTGTCATTTCACAAGCTAAAAATTTAACGGGAAACTTTGTTTACTTCCAACTTACCTTGAGGTAAATTGTGAAATTGACGACAAATCATATTATCAAGAAATTGACAAAGTACCATTAATTAATTATATTTTATTATAAAATCAAGTAAGGATAGTGATATTTTACAATAGAAGCTCATTACTGAGGCAACCAACAAAATTATTAAAATCAACCATTGTCATCATTTCCTGCAAAAGTGAACTTTAAAAACTCTATAAACGAGCGAAACAATGACCATTTGTTGAAGAAATAGCTGACAAAAAAAGCCTCCCCGGCGGGGAATCGAACCCCGGTCTCCCGCGTGACAGGCGGGGATACTGACCACTATACTACCGAGGACTGACGGGTGATGTCGTCAGCTACACTTGTATTTAACACCACGCATTAGTAAGAGTTAAGAATACCATGTACGTTTCTCGTTGTGATTTTGCTTATTTATTTTTAATTTATTTGTTAGAAAATAAATACATTTCATGTAGACATTTTCCTTCAAACATTCACGGCTAACGTTTACTATCAAATATAAATCGGACAATTCGTTGCAAAATTTCACATGCAGTTTAATAAACACTATTTATCTAAAACATTCTATACTTAAAAAATTCAGCACAGTAGTAACTAACTCTAATAACAGAAACGAATGCCCAGTAATAGTCAAATGGTAGAAAATAAGGGATAGTTTTGATGTACTAGTTTTGAAATTTGATTCCTATATGTTTCTTGGGTAGCTTAACATGAATACCAGGTTCTCCAACAAGAATTTTAATAGAAAATTTGTTTTTTAACAAAAAATATTTAAAAATTATGACTCTCTCAGTTTTTTTAACAATAACTCAAGAGTCATCCATTTTTCCTGCAAAATGGCAATGTATGAAATAAAAGAAGATAAAATTACCTACATTTAATATCCTAAAGCTTTTTTCCCCAATTAACACTTAACCATAACCACGAGAGAACCGCGAAATTAAAACGAGGAAAAACGGGAATTATCCTACATTTATCTCAATATAACTTTAAAACTATCCATTTTACCTAAATATTGACCTCATATGAAACCAAAGAGGATAAAATTGTCTACATTTTGTCTTTAAAGTTTTCATTTAGGATCAATAGTTTCGCCAATAGCGTGTAAAATATGCCTGGATGTTAAGGCGAAAAAAGGCTCTCCACTTAATCTACGTCATTCACTAACTCTTAAGAAATTTACATCCAATAAAGTAGTGTAGAAATAAATACGGCGACTTCTGAATCAGTTCACATTTTAATTGGAAAAAAGTAGGCAATTAATGATATGAAAAAAAAAATTATTGCCTGGGAAGGCCGGGAGAAATGGATGAGGGTATCAACTGATATCACTGCAGTCCCTCTGCCAGGGAAGTCCCAGGTTCGAGACCCGACGATGGACGGATTTTGGACACAAGCTTGTCCGCTAGGTTGAATTCAGTCGCTGTTTAGGGGAGAATTCTTGCGGCCGGCTGCTCTGATCAGTAGTTTTCCGAGGTTTCTCCCATCAACACCAGGCGAATGCGGGAGCAGTTCCCTAACAATCGGGCCACGGACCGCGCGGGATCTTCTCTTCCCCTTCATTGTCATATCCCTGCCACTTACACAATTAAATTGATACACAAGTGATAAGTAGAATCTTTTCTACTGCTGAACTATTGCTCATCTCGATCAGGTTTTTGCCCAGTTTCCCTGATTCATGGAGCAAATGCTGAGATGGCCCCTTGTTTTGTTTCTGGACATAAATGTAGCTTCAATTATAGCAGGTTTTGTCAGCTCTCCTTTTGCTAGTAGTGGTAGGAGAAGAGCCGGAAGTATGTTACTATTTTGTTAGCAATACAATATATATATATATATATATATATATATATATATATATATATATATATATATATATACATAAAGTTAATTAATTGATGCAAATAAGTTTTCTATAACTTGGGAGCAAAAATATCTAGTTTTCAAGAGTAGTTAACTTCGCTTTTTTTAAAACTTTTATTCATCATTGAACTATTTATAGTTAAAATGTTGGGAAGAGATTCTGGAGCTCAAGAAAACGTGCGTAGATGGTACTTTTCGCCCATACGTCATATATTGTTTTTGGACTCAGTAAATCAAAATCTATTCAATTAGGGACTCTACTGAGCATCAAAAAGGAAAATAATATTTATTTATTTATTTATTTATTTAACTCAAAAAAACAGTTGAAACTGCGTATGACGTGCTATATATTCATTTTAACAATGGTATCTAATGTATTAGTTACCTCCTACACTGTATAATTATGACTAAATAAGTCTCAACAAGTATTGTACCTCATCTTCTGACTCAATGATCCCTATCTCGACCAGGTTTTCGTCCGTTTTCCGTCAAAGGATTAGTTTCCCTGAACCTTTGATTCTGAGATGGCCTCTTGTGTTGCTCCTGGATACAGCTTCATAATCTGCACGTTTTCTTCAAACCAGTGGGGAATGTTCAAATAATCGTTCTCCATGTTCTTGCGGCAATAAGTATACCTTCACGTAGAGCAATAATTGAGATAATTAGAAAAATCTGTATCCGAATTGCTCTTATGCACCGGCACATCATCGTGCAATAGATAAAAGGACACGGAAATGTTGATTGCGGGATACAATCGGACTATGCCTTCTTGAGGTGGCAGGTAAAAGACTTATAGCGTTTTCCATTCGTTGCAGTGAAACCCACCCTAGTGCAGGGCAGAAACGTCATCGCTCCGCAACAGTGCTGAAACGAATGAAACGGATTCCGGACCTGAGTCAGGGCTTATGCGCTACGCAGTGAAATTATACACAGCTGTTCTTGGTCAGTCACACTGATGGAACTCGAAAAATAATAATTTTGAATTATGATCGTCGTTATAATTTTTATTAAGTCGTTTGGTAATTCTTACTTCTTAACTCATAAATTATTAACGTGTGATTTCTTTATTTAAAAACTACGAAAACTTCAAATGCGTCGTAATTTCATATTTCGAGATTTGCCAGTAATCGATATAGTACACAAGATTTTGAACCGAAAGGCTTCTGTAGAATTGTTTGATTACTGAAAACAATAAAAATATTAACATAAAATTTCCGCTGGTATATGTATGGGCGTGCGAGAAACATTTCTTGGCATATATATTTGAATGATTTTGTAAGGGTCACTATTTTTATTTTCACTTTATTAGCGTTTCGAAATTGAGACGTACCTAAAACACTTTAGTTTCTAAATAGCACTGGATTTGTTAATATGAAGTTATTCAAGGTTAAATTTTAGGAAAACACAATCTGATTTTCCGAACTCTTAAATCACAAAAATTATTTTAAGACATTTCTTACACAACATAATATACTCCATCATTCGAAGTATCCCTGCGTGACAGAATATCCTCAAATGCCTTCACAATTTCACCACGAATCGAAATCAGCAAGAATAACTTCCTCACAATGGCCCGGTGCACTGGACTGCACTGACGCGATCGTCGGTGCAGTTTTGTGCGCCCTGGGTCCATGTCGATGTGCGAATGGAACACGCAGTTCTTTGCACTGGTGCACCCTAGCGGTCAAATAGAACACGAAAGCTGCCCTGAGTGCGCAGTGGGTGCGCACTAGTGCGGCGAATGGAAAACGCTATTAGATGAAGATGAGTGCAGTATACAATCGGGCTATGACTTTTTGGAGTGGCAGGTAAAAGGCTAAGGAAAGGCTCATTGCGGGCTTTGCCTGGTAGCCGGTTAAAGGCTAAGGAAAATTGACCGCGGGATGCAATCGGGCAACACAGTTTTGAGGTGGCAGGTAAAAGGTTAAGGAAAATTTGACCGCGGGGTGATATCGGGCTGTCTTTTTGAGATGGCAGGTAAAAGGCTAAAGAAAAGTTGATCGCAGTATGCAATCGGGCTGTATCGTTTTGAGGTGGCAGATTAAAAGGTAAGGAAAAGTTCACCGCGAGAAGCAATCGGACTGTGGCTTCTTGGGGTGACAGGTAAAAAACTTTGGTAGAGTTGACCGCGCGATGCAATCGAGTTACGCCATTCTGGAGTGGCAGGTAAAAGTTAAGGAAAAAGTTGACCGCAGGGACAATGCCACTTTGGGAGAAAATGGGCTAAGAAATGTTGACCGAGCAGAACAATCGGGAGACGTTGTTACACGCGACAGAGACCAAAGTGACTAAGGCAGCCCCCTTCAACAACTGACCACATGATGAGGCACCCTGACGAAAGAATACGGTGCAGAGGCCACAGTGACTAAGGCAGCCCCCTTCAACAACTGACCCCCCGATGAGGCACTCTGACGAAAGTACACGCGACAGAGACCACAGTGACTAAGGCTCCCCCTTTGACCACTGACCCCGTGACCAGGCACCCTGACGAACCAGGACTCTCCCACCAGCAGGGCACCGCCCCAGCTGGGACAAGCTCTTAAGTTGCCAACCGATCTCCTGGAATATGTAGTAGTGTAGTGCATGTTAGTGTAAGTGTGTGTGTAAAGGGAGAGGATAGGACAAGGAAGAGGAAGGACAGATCGTGCGCGGTCCGTGGCCCGTTTGTTAGGGTACTGCTCCGGCATTCGCCTGTTGTTGATCGGAGAAACCACGGAAAACTACCGATCAGAGCAGCCGGCCGCTAGAATTCTCCTCCACGTAGCGACTGAATTTGACCGAGCTGGAAAGCTAGTGTCGAAAATCCTGCCGCCGTCAGGACTCGGACCTTGGACCTCCCGGTCAGAGGCGCTGCAGTGAGATCAGTTGATGCACTGAGCTACCACTCCCGGTGAGTGAGTCACGTACTCTCTGGATTATGACGTAGGCATTGCTATTTAATCTCAGCGCCCATGTCTAGGCAGACCATTTCAGAACAGTCAGTTACTGTCTCGCTGTCGTGTGGTTGCTCATCACGAGGTCGCTATGGTCATTCTCGCTTATAACTTTGATTTGATTTATTTAATCAAAAAACACTAAAAACTGTATATGGCGTATGGGGAAGAAGAATATTCGTGCACATTTTCTTTTGTACCAGAATCCCATCCCAACATTTTAATCATAAATAGTTGAAACTTAAAATATCAATATAAACAACAACAACAACAACAATAATAATAATAATAATAATAATAATAATAATAATAATAATAAAATTTAGAAAAGCGGGAGATTATCAACATTTGAAAAACTAGACATTTTCGTTCCCCAGTTGTAGAAACACTATCTGCAACGATAAACGAACTGCAGATTTGATTTTTCTGCATTGCTAACAATAAAGTAACTCACCCTCAGGTCCGCTACCACTACAAGCGAAATGAGAGCTTAACAAAACGCGCGCACACTGAAGCTACCCAAGTTAAGACCAGAAGCAAATCAAGGGGCCATCATAGCATTTGCTTGTAACAGTTTTCCAGTATTCATTAAAATTTCTGTGTGTAAATGGAAGCAAGTTATTTCCGAGGAAACCTTCTCCGACCCGTAACAACGTGCCAAGGCCTTCAGTCGCAGCGGCGGGCGGCTGATGCACCGCTGGAGAGTGGTGGCGGGCGAGGCGCAAGGGGCCGGTCCGTGGTTCACACCTCGCACCGCCCGGCCTTGGCCTTTGCGGCACCCGCCTCCCCGCCCTCCAAACCTCTCTGTGCGTGACGATGGAGAGTCACGTGATGACGTCGACAGACGTTTCCTACAGTAGCGGCACAGTATAAGCGACTCTGAACGTTTTCTCGCCACGTGCTGTGGTACGTTTGTTTGGTTGGTGTTTCCGGGCGCGTCAACAGCTTAGGTAATTAGTCCCGTAAGTGTAGCACATATTTTTTCATCGGCAGATTGCGGTGATCTCCCCCCCCCGCTGGATGGCGAGATCCGGCGCCGACCTCCCGTCGGCTAGCGGGGTTTTCCTCTAACCAGGACTCTCCCACCAGCGGGGTACCGCCCGAGCCGGGACAAGCTCTAAGCTCCCGACCGGTCTCCCGGAATATGTGGTATGGTAGTGCATGTTAGTGTGAAAGGGGAGAGAATATGACAAGGAAGAGGAAGGAAAGATCGTGCGCAGTCCGTGGAGAGGTTGTTAGGGTACTGCTCCGGCATTCGCCTGGCGTTGATCGGAGAAACGACGCAAAACTACCGATCAGAACAGCCGAGAATTCTCCTCCAGACAGCGACTGAATTCAATCTAGCTGAAAAGTTAGTGTCGAAAATCCTGCCGCCGTCAGGACTCGAATCTAGAACCTCCCGGTCAGAGACGCTGCAGTGACAAGAGTTGATGCACTGAGCTATCGCTCCCGGTCTGTGGTACGTCATGTGACCAGTTCTGAAGCAATCAGCTTGCGAAGATTTGCTTACTTTCTCAGTCAGCGTTGCCGCTCATCTAACTCGCAAGAAGCCACGAAGGCGACGAGGTGCGGCTGTGGCGATATCAAGACTTGTCATAGCCTGTCAGTAAGTGTTAATGTTTTGAGGTTTGATTTATTTGTCATGTAGGTGGTGCCATGAGCGTAGTAATGTGTGGTGACAGTGCATTGAACTATCAGAGTCGCTTATACGCTGCCGGTACTGTAGCTACAGTACTTTCATAGCAGCAGATTTACCAACGACGTGTAGCTACAGCTTTACCAGTGACCTTTGTTGCCACCAACTGGGAATGAAAAAAATGAAGAGAATAAAACGTCGCATTAAGTTATTTATAAGTTAAACATATGTTTTGGCCTAAGGTGATGGCCAAAGCGCCATTCTGTACATAGGTTAGTTAAGGCATGCTAAACTTCAGTTTCCGTAACGTGCCAGCTGAGGGTATTATCAAGATGGAATATGGCACCACTTTTTGCGTCCTTCCGCAAGATGCCGCATGATCACGACCGTATCAAGTATTACTGCAGATCAAGCGATTCTAGCGGCCGAGAAAGACGCGAAAAGCCATCTTGAACATAGTACCCTCAGCTGCCACGTTACAAAAACCCAAGTATAGCTATAAGTTGTAAGATTATCCTTAGCTGGGTTATAAGTACTCTAAGCCTCTGGGATGGTTCATAGGCAACGTACTAGTTCCCGGGTTCGATTCCCGGTCGAGGCAAAAATAGAGCTGTAGCTTTCATTTAAAATCGTTCCAGTTTCTGTAGCTGTGTGACGAAGAAAAGCTCATACAGGAGGTTTCTTTTCTTTACATTGTAGATTGATGATGACGGCAAAGCCGTCGAAAGTCGGCTATCTCAATAAATATACTAAGTTGATGGAGACGACTTCCTTTATTTCTTCATATAATAACGCCAACAACACATCACAATTCCCACAATTCAAAATTATAGGACTGAAATCCAGCATTCTCTTTAAATTGCCCGCGAAAGATCATGCAGGGCTCTCGTGGCGAGCGACGGGAAGGCGCGACAACAGTGCTTCTGCCGTGGCCCAAGAGAGAAATGCAGAAAGAATAATACAACCATAGACTAAGGAGGCTGAATATCATTTCTCTACGGTACAACGTATACCAGTGTAGTGCCAGTATGAAGACCACCAGTGTAGTGCTGTGGGAACGAATGAGTGGAATGAATGGTTATGCACATAATGAAACAAGAATGAATGATGCATGATTGAAAAAATAAATAAATGTAATTTTTTCCGAGAAAGAGCAAAACAAAACATTACTTAGGATTAAGAAAACATAATATAAACATAATATTGTGGAAGTTAGGTATGCCAAAGTGCTACGAAATAACTAACAAATTAGATTTAAACTAAAGTTAAGAGAAGAATTTAGAAAATATTAGCTAATTAGTAAGAGTATTCCTCCCTCACAGCTGCTTAAGCCGCAAGGCAGTAGTTTAATTGTAAACCATTAAGTAAAAAATTCCCGCCGTCTCAGGGATACCGTGGAGGGGAAACAGAAGAACGTGCGGTTGTCGATAGTGTAAAGGTTTGGCGTATCAGACTGTTACCCCCTCATTCAAGGGTTCAAACCAGATTTTTAAAGCCGAAAAAAATCCTTCGTACGCCTTCCTTCAGAGGGGAAGTAAAGCCGGCTGTCCCACGTTAGTAGATTTACTGCATGTAGAAGATCCTCAAGCCTAAATGAAGCCTCTGAGCAAAATTCAAATTGCCTGTTTTGTCGCTCAAGTAATACCTTCTTTCTCCCATGGTTGGTGAAAGGAGCGTAGCGAAATTTGCGTGGTCAGACGGAAGAGCAGGCCTCATGGCCTGAGTCTCGCCACGTAAAATAAGACATCAATCCAATAAAAAACGTATACTCGCTCGATCCCGCGCCCCCTCGCCTACGTGATCCACTCCTAGGTTAGTCAACCGTCCTCCATTTGGGGGGACTGTTCTTCACTGACGAGACAATTGTCCTGCTTTCACTGATTGATTGATTTTTTCGTGTTTCCGGACGCGTCAACTGCTTTGGTCATTAGTCCCGTTAGTGTAGTGCATGTTTTTCTCGGGAGATGGCGGTGATTTTCCCTCGCTGAATGGCGGGATCCGGCACCGACCTACCGTCGGCTAGTGGGGTTTCCCCCTAACCAGGACTCTCCCACCAGCAGGTCACCGCCCCAGCCGGGACAAGCTCTAAACTCGCGACCGGTCTCCCAGAATATGTGATAGTGTAGTGAATGTTAGTGTAAGTGAGCGTGTAAGGGGAGAGGATAGGACAAGGAAGGGGAAGGACAGATCGCGCGCGGTCCGTGGCCCGTTTGGTAGGGTACTGTTCCGGCATTCGCCTGGTGTTGATTTGAGAAACCACGGAAAACTACCGATCAGAGCAGCCGGCCACTAGAATTCTCCTCCAGACAGCGACTGAATTCGACCTAGCTGACAGGCTAGTGTCGAAAATCCTGCCGCCGTCAGGACTCGAACCTAGGACCTCCCGGTCAGAGGCGCTGCAGTGGCATCAGTTGATGCACTGAGCTACCGCTCCCGGTCCTCCTTTGAATTTTAATCTCTTACTGCAGTAGCACTGCAGTTGCAGTTGTAGAAAATTAACAGTTGTTGTTTATCACATGACTAACATCTGCAACGTTGTATCGTTTATTGTTTAATTTAGAATAGAAATCATGAACTTCCTTTTTCTGTACGCTGACATTCGCATGCATGATGGTGTGTCTGTCTAGCGACTGAAATAAAACAGAGACGCTCAGACCATTTTCATCTGCATTTTGTGAATGAATCTTTTCACTTGAATCGCAAACGGAGAGAAGGAAGTAACGGAGCTGATGTTAGTTTAAATTAAATATTTATAAAAAGAAATGTGTTAATGTGTCGTTGTGGTTCTTTGTTTGTTTTTGCTTGTCGAGTGTCCTCCTTTTTACATGAACATTGTTGGCAACCATCCCGCTCTATTATTGCACAAGTCTAATTTTTTGTACTAGCCTTCACGAAATTTTGCGTTGTACGAAAGCTCTTTCGTTTCAAAACATGAAATAATATATTTACCGTGTATTCCTAGATGGGGGAGTTAATGGTTTCGCGGAACATTTCAGACCTATGACACAATTCCTTGAAATGGGACTGGAAACTTTCATGTGCCTCACGAATTCAATTATTTTTTCTAACGAGGTGACACTTCGATGACATTCGCTATTACCGCGAAAAAAATGCATGAGTTCTAAGAACACTACGAGTCGAAACATGATAAAAATAAAGAAAAAAGAAAACCAGAAACGACCCGAACCACAGACCTTGTTCACAGAAACCCTTGCGGTATACGCCGCATAATGTATGCTCAATCAACTCGAATCTAATCGAATCGATTCAAAGGCACTACAAGCAATGGAATCGTTAAAGATCTCAAGGACACATTGCGCGCAAATGTATCACCTGGGCCTGCAAATCTTTTCAATAGTGAGAATGTAGCTAAGGTATTCCTAACCTTTTTTGTTCATCGAACTTTCTTAAACGAATTGTTGGCTCCATCAACCCCTTTATGTTAGTCTCTGTATTATACCATACCTAATCATAACACAAAGAATTGTTGTCGGCCCGGTGACTGAAATCGCTAAGGCAATAGTGTCGTAGTGATCTTGGACCGAAGGGTCGAGTCCCGCCTCGGGCATGGTTGTATCTGTGTTCGTCCTTTCACCCCTTATCATCACCATTTCGTTTCATCGTCATAGTTACCATAACGTTAACTCCAATAGTGGTCGCTAAGGAACTAGATGTTGATGCGATCTTAAATAACCAAAAAAAATACGTACCTAATTGTCTTAATCATAGTTTTGTACACCAATATTCTCGTAAATATCTAAAGTTTTAATAATTGAAGTCGCTTCCGTTTTAGAGTAGCTAAGTTTCTAGTTTTCATTGTTGGGAAATGGATACAAAAGTTAAGGCGCGTACGCGGAGATGCTACCTGGTGGCCCTCTTGACAACTGACTGCGACGTGACGTGACGTGACATGACATATTAGTAATGGAGGATTACTCACCAGCGCAAAGCGCTCAACGCCCCTTAAAGGGCTTGAAGACGCGTTGCATCAAATTGTAGATGCAACAAATTAAAAAGAAAAAGTTGATCGTCTTTAAACTGACCATAACATTTCTCCAGTGCGTATTGTAAGGAGTCTTCTTCCGATTTAGAATATCGATGTGAATACTTAGTTAAAATTTGCTGAGTTTCCTAATGTCTGCGGAGGTCCTTATTTGCACCCCATACTTCGGGACACCGGTACGGTGCACCGGTTGCACCAGCCTAACTATGCAGGTCCGTAAAGTTAGCATCGCAAATTTTTCAAAAAGTATTGAAATTACACTCAAAATTTGTCGGTTTTTTGTTGCTAATGTGTTACGCAAAAAAATTGTTGCTCTTCATTTGACCCTGTTATAAAACATTCGGCTAACTTGACATCAAGTTAGCACCGCAATGAAAAGAAAACAACGGAGAAAAATTTAAAAAAAATAATTACATGAGAATTTGTTGATTTTTTGTTGCTCAAGAGTTTCCAAAAGAGAAACTTATATTTTGGGTCGTCGCGGGATCTGGCCATCCAGAGGAGGAAACCGCCATCACTCGCAATAAAAAATGCACCACACGGGTGGGATTAATGACCTTAGCAACTGATCGCTCAGAATCACTAAATCAATCAATGATTATCAGTCCGAGATTCTGCAGGGGGAGCGGTTGTTGCCATTTTTTTATAGTTTATATTTCCTTGTTCGACATTATTATGCCTTTCAAGGGTTTTTATAATACATAGTATACAATTTTGTTGTAATTACATTTCATCATGCATGAACAATGGTAGAAGACCAATATTTGCAATATAAACAATAACAACTAAGGATACACATGAAGGGTCCTTCAGAAAAAATACATACAATATTTGGATTAAAAACATAAATATTTAATTTAGAAATGTTTGAACCTGCTTTACAGCTAATTAAGGAGGATGTAGTAGGTCTTTCGAATATCTTAATTTTATTCGTGGAAAAAGATTGGCTGATTTACCTAGAGTGTACAAAGGAGTGGCTGGGCAAGATGAAAGAGAAGAGTAGAAATTAGAAGAAAGTTTTAGAATCCAAGTTTTGAGAGGTTCTATAGATAGTTCTTTTAAAATTTGATCATTTCTGATATACCATGGAGCTTTTAAAACATTTCTTAAAAATTTATTTTGCAGTACTTCCAGTTTTTGAAGGTTGCTTCTAGCGGCACCTCCCCAAATTGGGGGTTGTTGCCATGAACTATCTCAGTCGGTGCAATAGACGGACAGAACGCCCTACCACACATCACATGCAACTCCCAGGTATTTTTTCCCGTCCTTTTCCACACCCTGGCGAGAAACGCGACCCCACACTCTGTCTCCCCCTCGCTGAGGGGGTTTGCCGTGTCTCTTATCCCTCCTTGTGGCGTAGCAGGTAGCAGCGACGTCTCAGGTGCCTTACTAATACGATATTAATACGGCTGCCTATTCAGCCACTGCTGGAGGTGGAGAAAAGCCTTGAGAGAGGGATAGGGGTGAACAAAATGCTCCTACACACAAACACATACGTGCGCGCGTAAGCACACGGAAAGAGTAAGAAAAACGAGAGGAAAAGCGAAAGAACGAGATAGAAAGAGGGAGGTTAAAGAATGAAAAAAAAAAAAAAAAAAAAGAAGAAATCCGGAAAGGAGAAAATGAATAACGAGGAAAATAGAAAAATAGATCGAACTACTCGTCGTCTTGAGGGTAATTTCTTTCGCCAAGTCTCTCCCCCATCGAGGCACCGCTCCAGCCGAGACAAGCTACAAGCTCCCGAGTTGTGGAGTAGTGTAGTGCATGTACGTGCGTCTGGTATGTGTGTGTGTGTGTGCGTGCGTGTGTGAGAGTGTCTGTGAGGGGAGAGGGGAGAACAAGGAAGAGGAAGGAAAGATCGGGATGGCCAATTCTATCAGCCAATTTAATTATAAAATACATTTAAATTAGTTCAAAAATTGGTCGCCCTGACTGAGATTTGAATCTTAGCATTCTAGTTTACGCCCAGCTGCTCTAACCTCTAAGCTACCGAGACAATCAATTATTTAAAATACATTTGTTTCTCAGTAACATGGTCACAATTTGGATTTCTTTACTGTTGCGGAACATATTTCCGAGCGTATTGTGTCCAAAAAGGAAAGAGGGTGCTGACAATTATTAATATAAGTTAGTTATTAGCACTCGTCCTTTCTTTGCCGAAAGATACGAAGAGCTGCGGCGCATGCATCCCGCAAGGAAAATAAATGATCGTCTCCATAAAGTAAAGATTAATCTATGCCGTATCGCCTCGGGATAAACTAAAGAGGTATAACTCTTTACTCTATGGCCTGGGCCACTAGCGTGGTGAAAGAAGGTGGTAAAATGGAAACAGGGGGTCAGGAGAGGGAAACAGGGGGCAGAGTGGTAAGAAGGGGGGTCAGTTCGTGCCGTGGCGAGAAAGTGCACATGTAAATAACGTGCATAGTGTAAATATGAAGTATAAACGTATATGTAAATGTAATGTATATGTATATGTAAATGTATATGTAATGTAAATATGTAGTATAAATGAGTGAACGAATGTAACGCGAAATCATTATAAATGGTGCGATTCAGTGCGAGAATTGGAGTGTAAATGGGTAAAGAAATAAGAAAAAAATTCAAACTAAAACACGTCATTTATAAGTTAAACATTTTTTCTAGACCTTAGGAAACGGCCAAAGCCTCATTCTGTAAATATGTTAGTTAAGGCATGCTACCTATAAGTTAGTCGTAAGATTAGCTTTAGCTAGGTTATAAGTAGGGGGCGGATTTTGATGATCTAAAACATGGCCAAAAATGATCAACAAAATGCTCTTAAAATGCCCTAAAACCAAAGAAAAATGACGTAAAAAATCTTATCATAACCGGTTGGAATAAACAAATGAAGCTGTTGGATACGTTACTGATGTAATCGAGGCTTTTTCCATTCCTTAGAGTGAACTCCGCTTGAAAACTATAGGATTGGATTGTACTTTACCAGGAAATCTCTGTCTTTAGAGTTATCCCAAAATCAACCAAATCGGCAATGGCGCAGATATAAGTCACAAGAATTACATCACAACAGCTGTCAAAACAATTTCTGAGCAAACAAATCGAATAGGGTATTGAGTAATAGGGTATTGAGTGAAGAACATTTGTTACATCTCGTAAATATTATTTGAAGCAAGTACCAATAAAATGACGTCAAAATCGAAGAAATCAGCAAAAAATGCATTAAAAATTACGGAAAAAGGTAAAAAAACGACTTATTAGTCGAGTTCGACAAAAAATGCAAAATAATGACCTATAAAAATGGGTCAATTCCTTTTGTCATAACAAAATTAATTTCTATACTAAACAGCATTGTTCTGAAGTGAAAAGAAAGAATATGACATTTCATTAAAATCCGACCCCTAGTTATAAGTACTTCCCCTTCTTCCGCAAAAGCCAAGTAGGGTTTCAGCGACCGCGTAGATTGCACTCCCCCCCCCCCCCCAGAAAATAAATTACCTTCTCGCCAGAGATACTGTTGGGGGGGAACTTAAATTTTTTTTTTACAAAAAAAGGCCACTGGCGTGGCCAAAGAGGGGGGAAGGGGGAGGCGTCGGGCATGGCTGGCAGCCAGGCAGGCGAGGGGGGACGCAAGACCCAGATGCTTTCTGAAGGGCGAGGGGGACCCTGAGGGGGGCCCGCGACCCCGAAAACCTGATCCTCTCCCCCGACGGGGGGAGAGGTCGCTCTCTGCCGGGAGATGTGCACGAGGGGGGGGGGGGGCTGGCGGCGTTTCGACGCGAAGGCACCTGTCACGCTGCGACCCGGGGGGCGCGAAACGGGGCACGGAGGGCTACGAAGCTCCCCCCTGCCCCCGAATGATCTCGTGAAATGATAAAACGATGGTGATGAATAGGGGGCGGATTCTGATGATCTAAAACATCAAATAATGATGCCAAAAATGATCAACAAAATGCTTTTAAAATGTTTAAAAAATGTCCCAAAAGCAAAGAAAAATGACGTAAAATATGTAATTATAAACAGTTTAGATCAACAAGTTTAGCTGTTGGATATGATACTGATGT
Source organism: Teleogryllus occipitalis (assembly GCA_011170035.1). Taxonomy (NCBI): domain Eukaryota; kingdom Metazoa; phylum Arthropoda; class Insecta; order Orthoptera; family Gryllidae; genus Teleogryllus; species Teleogryllus occipitalis. Next base: position 117,570 of record BLKR01003973.1, read on the forward strand.
AATCGAAGTTTCTTCTATTCGTTCAAGGGAACTCAGCTTTCAAGCTGTTGGTTTGAACTGTTCTTTACCAGAAAATCTCATTTTTAATTATTCCGAAATCGTTTGAACCGCCAATGGCGCTGACAGGCGTCACAGAACCCTTAGATGACATACAATGGCAGACATTACAACCTCCGAGCGAAGAAATCGAATAGGCTACCACACAGGCGTTCTGTGAAGAACATTTGTTGCATCTCATAAATATTATTTGAAGCAAGTACCATTAAAATGACATTAAAATCGACATAAATCAGCAGAAATATATTAAAAATGACGGGAAAACGTTATAAAATGACTTATTAGCTGAAATAGATAAAAAATTACGTATGAAAATGGGTCATTTCCTTTTTGCATAACATAAAATTAATTTCTATACTAAACGGCATTGTCCTAAATGGAAAAGAAAAAAAACAACATTTTATTAAAATCCGTCCCCTAGTGATGAAAATCAGCGCTCGGGTTTATAGGGAATAACATGTTTCTAATGTACATGTATGTATGTATTTGGCGTTATTGGATCGGTAGTCCGACTTCGCCGGCCAGCTACCGGTGTCCCCCTTCATCTAGTACATGGGGACTCCAATGTGAACTAATGCTATCTAGGACCGCAACGCAGTTGGTAGAGTAATTCCACTCAATGAAGAGCTCAGGACTGGAAAAGATACGCAAAAAATACACCATGGAAGAATCTGATCCATAACGCTATGTGTCTGGAAAGCAGAAGCTTAGAAACCACGAGAAACGAGTCAAGACTACAGAGGTGGGAGACAGAAATGAGACATTCTGAGAAAAGAGTTCATAGAACTAATAAAGACGACTGCAAATTTCATCAGTACATAAAAAATGATCCTACTGTGACATACCGATATGTCACATGAAAATAAACTAACATTTATTTGTAGACTATATGGTGGAACATGCATTAGAATATATCACGAGAGCAAAGGCTTAGCAACGACCTGAATAAACAATGTAGTTTTTGTTTTTTGTAAATGCATTAAGAGGTGGCTAGATGCCGAAAGTAGAAAATTTGGGATTGGGCGAAGAACTTTAGACGATCGAAAGGTCAGCTACACCAAAATATAACGAACGCATGGATTGGCTGGGTGAGAGAAGGACGGTCAAATGTTATGAAAAAAGAGAAGGTTTAATACGAAGTCTTCGAGGGGTGAATCATGCAGGAAGATTTCATTCTGACCGGCATCGCGTGTCTGAACTGATCGTAGGTTCGTGAGAGGGAGCGAGTGTAGTGCAGATAGTCAGAGTCGGGTTATCAGATTGTGAAATTTTAAGGACAGTAAATGATATTGCAGATATTGCATGTGGAAGTAATATTGATGCATAAATTGGGACTTTGTCGGGAGTGGTAATCGAGTAATAGATTTCGGGACTATGTCATAGGACGTAATCGGGACTGATAATTTTGATAGTTTGAGACCAGCTTGGATAGGGGCAGAAGAGGATTTCTTGGGACTTTGGACTACGGCAAGCTTGCAAGATATTTCGACTGAGAAGTCTACGAGGGACATCAACGAAGAATAGATAAGTTAACCGCGGTATAAAACTGTAAATTCAAAGATATCTTGATCAAAGGCCTAACATCAAATCATTTATTAATTTCACTAAATTGTTTGCTAAAAAGGTAACAATAAACTTTGTTAAATTTTGTTCTTTAGAAAAGAAAGTGATCTTTCATTTAGTCAATCCAAACAGAAATGAACTAGAAATATAGAATCATTCTATTTCAGATTCCCAGCTGCGCTGTATAGTCAGCGGATCCTATAATCTATTATAAAGGTAATAAGGATTATAATATATCGTGACCCATTGACCCAGCAAGCCGGACGCTAAGATCTTTGCAAGATATTAATGTATAGAAATTTTGTATATCTCACTACTAGTAAAATAACCACCCACGATTCTACAATCTCCAGGGAGTAAATAGTTCCCAGACCATCTACGTTCCAGATGTTACCGCGTCCAATTCAAACCCTGAGTGATGAATTACAAGTTAGGAGATACTTCTAAAACTATAGACGTCGTCAGCAAAAGGCACCAGGGAGGGGGAAACCATAAAGAATGTGCAGGAGAGGTTTTTAGCGTTGTGGAATATGAAACCATTTCGGTGGCAACTTAACGACCCTTCCAAACGAAGAAGTCGTTTGTCGTTAAGGCCACGGAAAAAAGACGAGTCCTCTGAGGCCATTTTTTCTAAAGGAACGATTGAAACGTGACCGAACCTACTCATCGCGTGTTACTTCGTAGCGGCACGTTGCGCTCCTGGTGGTAGGGAAGCAAACCCAAAGAAGACTTCTTCGGGTATAAGAATGTGCAGAGCAAACGGAGATTCACAAAACTTTAAACAGTATAAAGAAAAAGTGTCACGTATTTTATGACACTGTATGCGGTGTCTAGAAATGCGTATAGAGGAAATAATACATCATTGGAATACGAGTATACTAGTTTTACACTGCAGCCACAATATGCAACTAATTCGATATACATAGAACGAGGGAGTGATTGGCTTGCGTTATAACCTACTATCTGAACCCGTGCGATTACATCGCACAGAAGAGCTACATAAAACTTACGACTGATAATACTGCTTATCCATAAATGCACATACGTTTTATATTTACGAAGATGTTTACGCATGTATACATTGATATTGTTTTGGCCTATAACAGCAAATCCTTCAATGAAAATTAGCTTAACATAATGACTGAAATTTTTAATGTCATCACTGAAAGTTTTATGCAGACATGTGTCAAACACCTAATAATAATGATAATAATAAGGATAATAATAATAATAATAATAATAATAATAATAATAATAATAAACTATGACTATGACAGAGAAATTATTACAGATAAAATTATTCACCATAATAGACCAGACATAACTTTTGTAGATAAACAGCAAAAGATTGGCTTCCTGACTGACATAACTGTTCCACAAACAGCTAATCTTCAAACAGCACATGCAGAAAAAATAACAAAGTGTACAGAACTAGCAGCTGAAGTCAAGGCACAATGGCATCTCCAAAAAGTTCATATTGTTCCTCTGCTCATTTCGTGCACAGGAGTTATACCAAATAACATTCATAAAAATCTGAAACTTATTCAAATACCAAAATATACCTATAAAATTGTGCAAAAATCGATCATCTTAAACACATGCAGGATTGTTCGAAAATTCCTAAATTGTGACGAAACATTAATTGACCTGTGTCTTGGTTACTAACCCGACACAAAGTCAAATAAAAATCCGGTGAATACCGAGAAAAACAATGTATAATAATAATAATAATAATAATAATAATAATAATAATAATAATAGTGCATGATGCCATCTTGCCGCTTCTATTCTAGCCGCGAATTTCGAACAACGCAAATTACATTACTTTTTATTAATGAAAGAAAGCTAATTGTAAGATCTATTCAATAAGTAGAGAACACCACTCCTTTCTTCTCTCTTTTTTTTCTTCTTTTTTGCGGAAGAGTATCTCACTTGTTTAAGACCATTCACTGGGAGCCGATTAGGAGGAACATGAAAATCGTTCTCTTTACAGCCTTAAAATGTCGTATAAGTCGCCACCTAACTACGGCTGATTAGCAAGCCCTACTATCAGTTCGTTCGAAATGGTGCGTGCGCAAAGGCTGAAATGCAGTAAGATACTTCACGCTAGGCAAAAAATCTCCTCTACCTACTCACTAATATTCAAAATTCGTATTGAATCCAAAACAAAAATATTGAAATGCTGGGTGCAAGGCATATGAAAGCATAGAGAAAGGATTTATCTTCATTAGGATTTATCTACAGCTCTATCGGACACATACACACACACACACACACACACACACACACTAATATAAATCACACACTAATATCACACACACACACACTAATATCCAAAATTCGTATTGAATCCAAAACAAAAACATTGAAATGCTGGGTGCAAGGCATATAAAAGCATAGAGAAAGGATTTATCTTCATTAGGATGTATCTACAGCTCTATCGGACACACACACACACACACACTTGCACTGCGCATGCCCGAACGTGACCTCGCCCTCTAAGCTGCATATGTATTTCTCCACTTGCCGACGCTCTTTGTCACATTACTCTCTCTTTCTCTGTCTCTCCCTCTGTCTTTCTCTCCCCCTCTCTCTCTCCCTCTCTGTGTCTCTTTCTTTCTTTCTTCCTTCCTCTCTGTCTTTCTCTTTCTCTCTATCTTTTCTTTGTCTCTCTCTGTCTCCCTTTCTCTCTCTCTTCCTCTCGTGAGTCGCGCGGCAATTCAACACGGCGAGTTTGGCGATAACTCATGAGTGAGAAGGATCAGACGAAAGGCGCCTTACGTGTTGTAGGGGTTGTCCAAACGATCAACAGAAAATCAGACGTTCCTTGAAGAAAGGTTTCAGCAATAACATAACGAGATGGACCAACTCATTGATGAGTTGGTCATTTCTTTGGGCACCTGTTAGTGCGAGTTCCTCTTGTGACGATAAGGGCAGCGATGACGAGTGACGGGCAGTGCGATCGGTGCGTCTCTCCTTGCCGCCTACGCGCTTCCTCATCGCCGAGAGGAACAATCTCAGCTGCAGCAGGGTCGGGGAAGTCTCAAGGTACGGTGGCTCAGCGTATGAACTCATGTCACTGCAGTGCCTCTGACCGGGAGGTCCTAGGCTCGAGTCCCCCCGGGAGCAGGATTTTCGGCACTAACTTGTCAGCTAGGTCGAGTTCAGTCGGCGGCTGGAGGAGTATTCTAGCGGCCGGTCTGATCGGTAGTTTTCCGTGGTTTCTCCGATCAACACCAGGCGAATGCTGGAGCAGTAATGACCATATTATGTTGTATAGGTTGTCTTTTATATAGGATTTATAGACAAAAACAGCTTCGATTTATTACAGACAACGTATCACATTTTGTTTTAAATTGTGTCTATTAATAAAACAAAATGTGACACGTTGTCTATAATAAATTGAAGCTGTTTTGTCTATAAATGACCATAGTCGCGCCCGGAATATCTAACAATCAATCAACCAAAGGTACGTCCGCCATGCTGGGTTGTTGTTGTTTGTTTTTGTTTTTTTGTTGTTTTTTAGAATGGTACAGGCTATAGTATCATCTTTCTTCTAAGTCGAAAGTATGTTTGAAAGAGAAAAATATCCAGATCTAACCTTTAGTTGCCACGTTAAAGAGAGGGTAGCTGCAGCAGTTTTCGCAATAAACCAAATTTAAAACATTAAGAACATATCTATCAAGACCGCAATGTGACTATTCCAGGCAAAAATTCTCCCGATAATGACCTACGGAATTGAGACAATACGGCCGCACTTGGCAAAAAAAGGATCTACAGATCATCGAAGTAATCAAGGCCACATACCTAAAAAAAAAGCAGAATGTGTCTCAAAGTACATTCCTTCTAGATCAATATACGCCCACACCAAAGAAACTTTCCTAATAAAAGACTAATATAAGGCTACTTTTCTCTTTGCTACACACCGAGGCGTACAGGGATCCGATGTCGGAGAGGATACATAAGAGGGACCTAACACACGAAGAATTCTACTCCTTGGGCCCCATGATTCTCAGAAGCTGGATGGAACCCAATCAAGAAATGCGTCATGTTTTCACTAGGCTGGCGGTCCGTGGCTACCATTACCAACTGTGCAAGAGGGAATACTTCCACGAAGGTGACAGTGAATGCGAGTGCAAACTCTGTGAAAATATATGTCCAAGATACCATATAACATCCTGCTGAAAATTAGACAAAACTTAGAAGTTAGTGGGAATAAAGTTGTAAAACGAGGCCAAATAAGTGCTAAGTATCATTCAACTAACTAATGCGCTATTGCATACCCTTTTGACATTATATTTATTATTATTATTATTATTATTATTATTATTATTATTATTATTATTATTATTATTATTATTATTATTATTATTATTATTATTATTATTATTATTATTTCTTTCTCCACACCAGGTTGCACCCAGTTCCTAAGGCGTAGATTCGGTGATCTGATTGGTTCGACAACACCTTGCGCAAAATGTGCGCCTTACCATACAGCACAATATCCTGAATTTCGTAGTGCTTACTGCAGCCTGGGATCTTAGTCAAGTGCTTCGTAAGATCTTTAGGAATAGAGCCCAGGGCACCTATTGTTACTGGCACAATCTCTGCTCTAACATTCCACATACGACTGACCTCCATTGCAAGATCTTTATATTATTATTATTATTATTATTATTATTATTATTATTATTATTATTATTATTATTATTATTATTATTATTATTATTTCTTTCTCCACACCAGGTTGCACCCAGTTCCTAAGGCGTAGATTCGGTGATCTGATTGGTTCGACAACACCTTGCGCAAAATGTGCGCCTTACCATACAGCACAATATCCTGAATTTCGTAGTGCTTACTGCAGCCTGGGATCTTAGTCAAGTGCTTCGTAAGATCTTTAGGAATAGAGCCCAGGGCACCTATTGTTACTGGCACAATCTCTGCTCTAACATTCCACATACGACTGACCTCCATTGCAAGATCTTTATATTATTATTATTATTATTATTATTATTATTATTATTATTATTATTATTATTATTATTATTATTATTATTATTATTATTATTATTATTATTATTATTATTTCTTTCTCCACACCAGGTTGCACCCAGTTCCTAAGGCGTAGATTCGGTGATCTGATTGGTTCGACAACACCTTGCGCAAAATGTGCGCCTTACCATACAGCACAATATCCTGAATTTCGTAGTGCTTACTGCAGCCTGGGATCTTAGTCAAGTGCTTCGTAAGATCTTTAGGAATAGAGCCCAGGGCACCTATTGTTACTGGCACAATCTCTGCTCTAACATTCCACATACGACTGACCTCCATTGCAAGATC